>ML742083.1:109625-119815 GCA_009193465.1 Aspergillus avenaceus | reverse complement strand
AAAAAAAAAAAAAAAAAACATTAAAAATAATTAAAATAATAAATAATGAATAATAAAAAAACAAACGGCACCGTCAAGTGACGGGTCAGCCCTTTTGCAAAAAGAGGAAGGAGTCTAACATACCTCGTGCGTAAGGGCTTCCACAGTTCCAAGCCCACATGGCTACGAGCAGTGGAATGCTTCCGAAACGATCTTCGGCCCTTTATTTGAAAGTAGCGAGTCTTAGGATCTGCCGTTCTTGGCGATAGCCAGATGAACAAGAAGCTCCCCCAGTCATTAAGATTCAGCGAATCGTACGTCATCCAGATTAGCGCCTTGAGCCGGATCTTTCCCTATGCCCAACGCGGAAAGCCGTATCCGGATGGGCTTCACAGTTTCACTTTGGAAAAAGCCCTTTACGGATCTTGAAAAGCTGAGAGCGAGCCCTAGAAACCATGGTTGATGGGCCACGAGGCAGGCAGATCGACTCCACTTGTGTATGGATTCTTTCGAGTCTAAACAACGATTCGTTGAACCACAGCGGAAAGAGAACCAGAGGGCCCATAGAGGATACTCTGCTTATCGAGAAGCGGCATGTGTTCGTTTCCGACCAACGAAAAATCTCGGTAAACAATAAAAGAGATGAAAAAGAAAAAGAAAAGCAGTCCCCCGTCACAGGGAGAGTGACAAGGGGAAAGAAGAGGGGGTGAGAAACCAGGGGGTAAATCATAATAATTATTTTTTTTTCTTTTTTGGTAATTTTTCTTTTGCGGCGCAGTCAACAAGCTGGTTGATGCATGACGCCAGTCCCTACGACGGTTAGTAGTCTAGAATTCAAAATGGGGCGCATTGTAAGATCCCACCTATTTTTTCCCTTTTTTTGTGGCCCCCCTTTTATCCCCACGACCCCTCTTGTCTTATGAAATAAGTCCGAGTGATTGCCGAACGATTTTCTGTAGGGAGAAAAAAAAAAAGGAAAAGGAAAAGAGAAGGAAAACTTGTCTTACTACTCAGTATACGGTGTCCTCGCCAAATATCACACACAACAGCAGGATAATAGAATAACATTGCTGATCCTCTAGGACATCAACAAGGCTGGGAGTACCCCAGAGTACGTACGCAAGTCATGTTGGAACTAAAAAAGGGCATGCAGTGGAAGTTGTACTAACGCCGTATTACGGTGGGCCCTCTCGTAGCTGCATAACATATCGGGGTGCTTTAAGAAGCAATACGACTAGAATGCCCAGAGAATGGCAATCGTTTACATACCTGGAAATCGATGCTGATCGAATCGAGAAGTTTGGAGTAGATAGGATATTGCAATTATCATGCGGTGGACAGTAAAGTAGTATTGTTTCAGATAGAAACCCAACTTTTCATCCTAAAACTTGGTGGCAGTCAGCACCAAAAAAAAAGACAAGGATAACGTTACTGAACACTCACTTTGAACGTTCGTTGGGAGTTGGTAATAATATGCAAGCTTGGATCACGAACTCTTGGGTTCGCACCAAGTGGCGTGCAGCATTCAATGATGAGTGGACTATGATGGTCTTTGTTCGATGACCGGGTTCAACTCATAGATCCGAATCTCACTTCCTCATGTCTTCTCCCGAGCCACAGTAGCGATACATCCAATGGCGTGAGCGATCCGGAGAGATTGGTAAATAGACGTCGGGGGGCACGAGTCATGGCTCGATGTGCTAAGGTTAAGTACGAGGGTCTCAAATTAAAACCTTTCTTGCCTTTTCACTTTTCCAAGTTGGTTGGTTTAGTTTGATTTGTTCTGTCCTTTTTTTTTTTTAAAAAAAAAAAAAAAAAAAAAAAAGATAAGAAAAGAAAAGAAAATAACAAGAAATTAGAAAGGGTTATCAACATTAAAATTGTTATATTTCCAACTTTTTTTGGCCCTGTCCAACTGTCCTCGGTGCTTGCATGATGTTACAAAATATAGTCGCGTGTCAATTGTTGGACAAAGATCATTCGAACAACGTGGCTTCCGGTCTGAAACAGAGCCAATCATCCCATCACTATAATCACTGTTGATGAGAACAGATTTATTGATTCAGTGTGAAAGATATGATGGAAAGTGTGGATGTGGACAGAGGATGATGTGGCTGTAAGTTGAAGGAGACTTTGGAGATGGAAAAGAGGCGGTAATCCTGTTACCGTACCTAAGTGTAATACAACACGTATCGACCACAAGTTGACGTTTGTATTCGTACACGTGTATAGTTCTGGATGCAAGTTTGTCATCTTAGCGGCTGATCTGTTCTCTTTTCTCTTGATAGTCTCAACTTTTGCAAGACATCACATCGGCCACAGTCTTTAAAAGTCACTAGCGACTCGGCGCTGCGCCTGAGCTGACAACATGGACCCAAGTTATAAAGCTCGAAAAGAGGCATTTGTATCGAATCTCGCCGGTGGCAGCATCGGGGAAATCAACGCGATCACGCTCGTTGCTCCTGTGAGTTGGACAGTTTACATGGCTTCAATGACTACATTATCGGCTGACTTAATCATGTACATAGGCGTCAGTACTCCTCTGGTCGGTCCTCCAGTCACGGCTTTCATTCTTTTCCCCTTACACTGCACCAGCCCTCGTCACCGACTTTTTGCTGAATGTTTTGGCAATTCTATTCGCAACTACACTCTATGCCTCTACACCATGGACTTTGAACATCCTCCTCATCAGTCCAGCTCTCCTACTATTTTTCACTTCCTCACCTCCGCGCTCTCAACAAAAGGCCAAACCGCCACGCCAATCGCCTGTAGCTAAAAATAATGCACCGGAAAATGCATCCGTATCGTCTGATTCGCTACCTATCCATCCGTTCCTCACAACGTACCGTGCCGCCATGATGATAATCACCTGCGTTGCTATATTGGCTGTAGACTTTCGCGTCTTTCCGCGGCGACTCGCCAAGGTAGAGAACTGGGGCACATCGCTTATGGACTTAGGCGTCGGATCGTTTGTATTCTCGGGGGGAGTGGTATCTGCGCGTTCGGTACTGAAAGGCCGCAACAATCGTTCCCAGAAAACGCCTTTCTGGCAGCGATTAGCAGCATCTACGCGGCACTCTATTCCACTGCTCGTGCTGGGGTTGATCCGATTATACAGCGTCAAAGGTCTTGACTACGCAGAGCATGTGACAGAATATGGCGTGCACTGGAATTTCTTCTTTACGCTGGGTCTCCTGCCCCCGTTCGTGGAAATTTTCGATGCTTTGTCTGCAATCGTCCCTTATGAGCTTCTATCCTTGGGGATTGCTGTTCTATACCAAGTCGTTTTGGAGTCAACTGATCTGAAGCGCTACATCCTCATTTCCCCTCGCGGACCGGATTTACTGTCGAAGAACCGAGAAGGAATATTCTCGTTCTTGGGATACCTTGCTATTTTCCTCGCTGGCCGTGCTGTTGGCATCAGGGTCATTCCGCGCGGCACATTGCCGTCTCGGTCACCCCAACAGGCTAGGAAAAGTGTTCTTATTCGCATGGGAGTGCAGACACTTGGCTGGACCACACTTTTCATGTTGAATTCTACACCTGCTTTAGGATATGGCGCTGACTTCCCAGTTTCGCGTCGCCTGGCTAATATGCCTTACGTGCTTTGGGTGTCTGCATTCAATAACGCCCAGCTTTTCCTGTTTTGCCTGCTCGAAAGTGCGTTTTTCCCATCTGTCTATCGGGAGACTGGAAAGGATGGTGAAGGCGAGCGGACCTCGTTTGCGACAAGCCGCATTATGTCGGCTTTCAACAAGAACGGATTGGCATTGTTCCTTGTAGCAAACCTTCTCACCGGTGTAGTCAATCTGAGCATACCCACGCTCGATGTTAATACAGCTCAAGCCATGGCGGTCTTGGTTGTATATGTAGCTACTATCACTGGTGTCGCGTTGGCTTTAGACAAGGCCAACATCAAGCTCAGTTTATGAAGCTTGATTCTGATCATATAGTATGACATATATAGATAAATAAAAAGAATTTTAGAAAAGATAGTATTGAATAGGGTTGAGAGAACATGGAATACATGCAAGATTTAAGTGATGGTAATGTTGGTAGTAGAAGAAATGCTTGGCACCTGACCACATGCTGAACCGCGGCTCATTGGAAATCATCCAGAGCTTCTTTTTCTCCTCTTTCTCCTCTTTCTCCTCCACATTTATTTCTCCTGCCACCCCGATAGCGTTTGAGTAACTCAACCAAGTCTTACAAAAGAACAAACCTACTACTTCTCAGATCGATATATTTGATCTTCCCGGATTAATACTGGTGGAGAGATTCACCATGAGCTCCTCCAAAGAGGAACTGCAATTCATTCATTATCCCGAGGTCCGCGAAGGACCTTCCGTTCCTTATAAGAATGAAGACCAGTCGATCCCCGTTTTTCGAGGCTTACCTCTCGCCATCGGTGCGACGCTGTAAGCTCCACTCTTCCGTCAAGCACCCACAACCTT
This sequence comes from Aspergillus avenaceus, assembly GCA_009193465.1. Taxonomy (NCBI): domain Eukaryota; kingdom Fungi; phylum Ascomycota; class Eurotiomycetes; order Eurotiales; family Aspergillaceae; genus Aspergillus; species Aspergillus avenaceus. The sequence goes on along the minus strand of ML742083.1, from coordinate 115,382 downwards.
TTCAAAACACACTCCATCTGACGGATCCTCTAGCATTCACAATGTAAGCTTCATTCAGAGCTACTTCTGGCGCAACGCTGGCTTCGGCATCATCCGCGACATTCCCGAGCTCAAGCAATACTCCGCTCGCTACGATCCCACCGTCATTCCCGTCCTTGACAAGTCGAATACTTCATCATCACCAGCGGAACTTCCTTCTCCATCTCAGAGGCGAAAAGACGCTACAGGCTATTATACCTCCGCCGACTATCATACACTCTACAAATCGGGCGAGTTGACACCGCTGGCTGTCGTTGATGCTCTATTGCCACTGATCCGTCGCGACGTAAAACCGCCCGGTAAGCACTCCGTGGCCTTTCTCGAATCGCAGGTCGAAAAGGCTCGCGCCGCGGCAGAGGCGTCCACGAAGCGCTACAAGGATGGAAAACCCCTGAGTCCGATGGACGGCGTGCCGGTTGTAGTGAAAGATGAGGTACATATGGAAGGGTATCGGCGAACATTGGGAAGTAAGCTTGATTTCACGGGCGAGTTCAAGGGGACGTCGTGGTGCGTGAAGAAGTGGGAAGAGGCTGGCGCCATCGTCGTTGCAAAGACGACCATGCATGAACTGGGCTTGGGTATGTTTAGAAAACCTCAGCATCTTTCCCGCCAATTCTGACAAGAACCCAGATACCAACAACAACAATCCAAACCATGGAACACCCCGTAACCCCCATAACGAGAACTACTACTGCGGTGGCTCCTCTGGAGGCTCCGGATATGCTGTCGGCTCCGGTCTGGTACCCATCGCACTGGGCGCAGATGGTGGAGGCTCGATCCGTATTCCCTCCTCCTTCTGCGGAATCTGGGGTTTGAAGCCATCGCACGCCCGAGTCAGCGGCAGTCCAACCGTATCCCTAGCCCAAACGGTGGGCGTCCTCGGCCCGATGGCAGCGAGCATCGACGACCTCGCCCTCGCATACCGCATCATGGCGGCCCCAGCTCCAGCAGACCAGGACCCTCATTCTGCAGCTTTTCCAAGCCCCCTCGCTACCCTCCCCTCCGCTAACCCCGCCCCCAAACCAAAGACTATCGGCCTGGTCCGCGACTGGATCGACCGCGCTGAGCCCTCCGTTCGGAAAGTCTTCGATCAAGCTCTCGATTTCTACCGCAAACAAGGCTACACCACTGTCGACATCACCATTCCCTATCTCCCCGAAGGCCAACGCGCCCATGTCCTGACCATCATGACGGAAATCGCCTCCGGCCTGTCCCCCTCCCAAATCAGCAAACTTTCCGCCCCCAACAAAGTCCTCGTCTCCATGGGCATGTGGCAGATCTCCGGCCAGGATTTCCTCGCCTCCCAGCGTCTTCGCGGTCTGATCATGTCCCACTTAGCCTACCTCTTCAAAAAATACCCAGGCCTCCTAATCCTCACCCCCAGCACCCCCATCCCAGGCTGGAGAATCAGCAGCAACGCCGACCTCACGCGCGGCCTGTCAGACGGCAAATCCTCCGTCCGAAACATGGAATACGTCTGGCTTGCCAATTTCACCGGATGCCCCGCCATCAACTGTCCCGCCGGCTACGTTCAAGACGGTAGCAGAGTCCCCATCGGTCTAATGGCCATGGGCGAATGGGGCACGGAAGAAGACCTGATCGCATTCGCAAGAGACGGCGAGCCTATTCTCGATCTACCCGAGAACCAATCCTCGGCCAAGGAGCAGTCAGTTGGATTGAGGGTTCCATTCGGGGACGGATCTCGCTGGGAAGATGTCATTGCTGCCGCGAGACACTGATTCCATTACTTATTTCGTGCGACTGGTATTGTCGGACTTTAATTTCTATGTTTTATATATTTATCTATTTAATGAAAATTGAAAATACTAGTGCAGCGGGACTCGGACATAATCTAGTCTGTGTTGCGGTCAGAGTACGGGAGATGACCTGCTATTCTTTTTTTTTTTTTTTTTTTTTTTTTTTTTAGCAGTTTTGCGATAAGGCATGCGGATCATGGACCGTTTATAACTTAAACATGATTGTATGATGTATCATGACCGTTTTCGTTTCATTCATGATCATGTCGGAAAACTATAGTAACTAGTGGTAATATATATCCACAAAGAACAAACAGAAGACACGCCAATGAAGAAGAAATTAAAGCCAGACAACTCAACTATACTGTAAACTTGACGTAAATTTAACCTTAAACCAGCCGGTAAATTGACCAGGAAGATCCTCAAAGCTAGTATCGACAAGGGCCTCCACATGACATGCGTAAGAAAATATGTATAGAAAGTAGAAAATCCTAATGACAGAAAGTAATACATATATACACTGAACTAAAGTTAAGATGCAATGCGCAGGGTATATATCTTCACCGGGCGGGTGGAAATATCATTAGATCCGAATGCTCTCGCCGCGTTTAGGTGCATGGAATCGACAACCTAGGTTAGCGGCTTGCGCGTGTTCTTTGAGTTCCTGTAGGATGGTCTCGCTGGGGCACGGTCCACCGTCCATGTCATCTTTGATGTGAATTAGGTAGACGCTGAAGCCGGCCAACGGGGGTTCCTCGGGTTGTAGCTCGTCGGCAATATCCCCCTCGTTGGTGATGACCATGGGGTCCGGAGTGTTGTCGGATGTGGCCTTTTGGGTGCTGCGGGAGGTTGCGATGGTCGCTCCAGGGAGCGTATCTTCCCAGCGTCTGGTCTTGGGGCTAGGGGGCTGTTCCTCAGGACCGGTGTCGCCTGCCATAGAACGTTTGCGTTTACCCGTCGACGCACCTGGGCTTTTTGCTTTGACCACTTCACTGGCTAGCACCTTTAGTTCTGCTATGAGATGTCGTGGACAAAGGTGGCCATATAAAGATTCGTCCTCGACATCATCGTTGTAGGAGCATTCAATAAAGATCGCACGTAGCTTCCCCGCGGCTACTCTAGGGGCCGCCGTCTCCCAGACACGCCTGTTGCGCGGATCGAGTGACAAGGAATCAGGCTCCACGTCCCCAAAAATAATTACTTCACGACCAGAAGCCTGGTCGCGGATGAAAAAAGCAGAGCTCTCGATGCTTACCCAGTTGTCTCGAGCATTTGACGATCTGCGCATGCCTGGGTCGCGTGGGGACATGAACCTGTAGGAGCTGGTTATTTGGTGCTACTAGAAGCCTTAGGTGGACGACACTCACCCTGGATCCTCTTGTGTCACAGATATAGCCCTCGACGCTGAACGGAACGAAAAGGGGTCACTCATATACATTGCGCTACTTATTGAACGCTGTATATCTGTCTCGGGGCCATAACGTCTTCTGGTACACCCGTGACTAATGCTAAAGCATCTATACAGCAAGCCTTCGCAAGCGCGCGTATAGCCTCTCTCTTCGTCGCGGCCCATTCTTGGGTTACCACCCTCCATGAGACGTTGGTAGGTAATCAGCCCGGCGCCGCCGTCTTCGTCCGAGAGATTTGGCCAGATTACCTCATTGAAAATGTGAGTCTTAATCGCGGTAATGACCGAGGGCAAGGCGGCTACTGGCTTTGGTCCGTTTGTTGCCTCTAGAATTGGTGAGTTGATGGCAAATCCAGAAACATGGTCCAGATGTGGATGGGTGACCAGTATAGGACCGATCATCTCTCGAAAGATGTGTGCTGCGTTCGCGGGAGCAGTTTCAAACGGTAGAGGCATGTCTGAGAACGGGCCATGCTGGACCACCATTTGATCCATGTCATTATGCGTCTCTAGTATATGAATGATTCCGCAAAGAAGAGTGCCCGCATCCACCGCAATCACTGAATCTGGCCTCCATTGAGTTGATGCCGATCGGACTAGGAGCCCGGTAACTCGATCTTCACGAGGACCACCGGTTGGGCCCTTTTTAGGACGTCAGCTTTTCAAGCCCAATAATGTTGTCATCCGAGACAATCTGGCGCCACAAACATGACTGAATCCCGGAGCAATTACCGCCACAGACATGAGACAGTACCCTTGACCAGGGAAACATCAGGAATCGTCGAGGCGTCTCAATGGAACTGGAACATCGAATCAGGTGAAACTCACCAGGACAATTACCTGCAGCGGTGTTTGATCGGTTGAGCACGTTGAATCACTTTGTGTTTTGCCTTTCCCCTTCCCTTTCCCAGGGGCCCGTTTGCCGCTTGAAGGATTCATTCTCAGCTAGACTATGCAAATGGAGCAATTCTGACAAAAAGACGAATCATTCACAGGACCTAGAGAGTGATATCTCTAGAATCAAAGCAATTCTTGATATGAATAAAAATTCTGAAACACGAAGAGGTTAAATTTCGTCCGGTTCAAAACTATTTCATTGCCGATGCTCCTGAAAGAGTACAGAGAGTGGCGACCACCGTCAGCTTTGTGTCGCATGCAACCGTACAGAGGCGCGCAATAACGTTGCAGACTTTCAGCGAAGTATGATCAAGTACGCAATTTGGGAGGCGTTTGCGACTACAGACAACGGTTGAGAGACCCTCGTCCTAAATTGGAAGGAATAATAAACCTCTCGATGAACGGGTGTTTGTAAGAATTGTGTTTCCTTTGTTATTTTTATTTTTTATTTATTTATTTATTGTTTTTTTAAAAAATTCCTTTCTTTGGTCCCAGTTCGCGTGCGGAAGTAGTGTGTGGCTGGTAATTTGCGATCGGGGCAAAGAAAGCGCTGGGGGTCCGAAGGTTTTCAATTCGAGAACAATGAAAAGGTTGAGAGCCCGATGTGGGTGAAAATGAGACTAACCCGTTGCTCGTCTTATAAGGCAAACATAAAGTAATTGTTTATGAGTAATTTTATTTGAGTAAATGAATAGAGGGAGGGGCGAAGGTTCAGGGAATGGAAAAAAAAAAACAGTTGAATCAGCCTTCAGCTCGACGGTGGCTTTTCTCCTCACATGAACGAGGGCGGGTAACTGAGCAAAGGCCCATTCTTTCTTATTATTAGTAGGAAGGGAAAATAAAATAATCAAATTTTAATTTGTTTGTTTTTCTTTTTCTTTTTCTTTTTTTTTTTTTTTTTTACGGAGAATAAAGTTAGCGTAAGTAGTACTTGGGTTGCAAATGTAACCGTGCGTTGAAAGAAGGAGGAAAAGAAAACGAAAGAGTTGTTGGTTGAGTCAACTTCCGGGCACATGGTTGGATGACGTCGTTTTGTCCTCGATCGATCTCCAACTTTCAACGTGTGGGGATTTCCCAATCTGACCCACTCTTTAACTCTTTAATTCCCAGTGGCTGTGACTTCCACTCTCCTTCTTTTCTAACCAACATCAATCTAAAAATAAAATAGAATAAAATCAAGTTGTTGATCTTGGTTCTGCAACTACATGTTCAAGCAGAAGGATCTGTTATGTTTCATCTACACAGCCAGTTACATCAAATCATTCCATAGCAATATTGACGAGCAGAAAAATAAGGGGGAAAAATAAAGATGTCGGAGACATTACGAGGGAGAGCCAAAAAATTTCAAAACAAAAAATAACAATAATAAAGTACCAGAAACACAAACTAGGGGGGATATCACTGGACGAGTTGCAAGACCTTGGAATACCTCAGCGAGAAGTAGATATATCTACCCAAGAATCGCTGGCAAGGCCGCCTCGAACACGTCGAAATGGGGGCATAGCAAACAGAAAGTACAAAAGAGCCAGTCCCTATATACGTTATGTCATGTCATTGCCACATCCTGGTGGCTTAAAACCCATAAAAGCCCCAACCGTGAAAACCCCATCCATGCGAACGCCGACCGTGGCCGCTAAAAGTCGAAACCAAATAGGA
>ML742083.1:7060-109615 GCA_009193465.1 Aspergillus avenaceus | reverse complement strand
AAAAAAAAAAAAAAAAAAAAAAAAAAAAAAAAAAAAAAAAAAAAAAAAAAAAAAAAAAAAAAAATTGAAAGAGAGAAAGAAAGAAACCAATATTCTTGCTCGAGGACCTTGTATGCACATCGTAAAACATTTTGTCGATGATCGAGAAGAACAGTAAAAACATAGGAATTGAGGTCAGTGGCCCGGTCTCGGTCGTGAGGGATCACCGTCACGGCTGCCAATAGCTGCATCGTAGCTAGGAATTGGCGGCTGACCAGGGCGTGGTAGATCCTCACTCGATCTTCGGCTACTGTCCGGGCTTGAGTATTCAGGGGGCGGGGACTGGTCGATATCCTGGTGATCTAACAACGGTGCTTGCTCCCCATCTCCGATATTGGCCCGGCTAGAGCCTTCTCCGGCGTCTTCGTTGGAAGGAATATGGGCAAGCTGAGCCAGGGAGATATCCGTCGGTGACCGAACGGGACCGGGACTAGCAGACGGTGCAATCCTCACAGTAGAACTCGTGCGCGCACTGTTTGCATCCTGATATACCCGTTGGGATATCTGAGCAGCACTTTCCCGGCCAGACTCTAACAGGATACTGCCCTGCTCACTTCCATATGGCGGCGGAGGTGCCAAGCTACCTGTCATAGGTGCTAAACCCCATTTCTTCACATTGGCTTCGATGAACACAAATCCCATTTGACCGAAATTTACGTGAACCGAGCAGGGCCCATTAGCCCCGATGGTAGGGAAAAAGTTTTGCGCCTTCTGACCATGAACCACATCCTCCAGTTTCTTTCCGTTTCGAGTGAAGAAGATAGTGCCCGAACGAGGTCGATATCCTACACCGATCACATCGCCCTGTGAGAGCGGAGGGCCGTATGGCGTTGGTGTGAATGGTTGGTTATGTCTCCGATGGCCGGTGGTTTGGTACGCAGCTGAAGTTCGATGGAATCCTGAGAGACAGAACATTAGCACACGATGTACTAGGAACAATAAATCAAGACTGAAGACCTTACCGGGTAGTCTGAACAAAGGATACGGCTTGGTTGTCATGCCGATACTGATGAGCGTATTATCAGGCTTGTCATAAATCTTTGCCTCCCAATAGTAGACATCATTTTGTTTCGGAACAGGTAGATTGGTCTGCACGCTGCATTCTGAATCATAGAACTCGATTTCTGTGCGAGCCTCAACGAAACAATTTGCAATTTCCAGCTCCGGTTGAAACTCCCATGCCGAAACACCTTTTTCTTGAATTGCGAGAAACTGAGATAGCGAGATATCGGTCTGCATGGATTCGGGAGGATTTGCTTCAATAAACGCTACATGACTCATGAGTTAGCAATCAGAGATCATCTTCAAGCCGTTAGTTTTCGTCACAAGTTGGATGAATTTACCCTTTGCCCTCAGATATTCCGACCGCGACAAATCATCCATGGCCTCCAGGGCCTCTGTCTCCTCGCGCAAAAATGCTTGCTCGTCATCATATTCACCAGGGCGCCCAATGCGATCTAGAATAATTCTACCACGTTGAGTATACTTGAAAAAGAAAAAGATCGCAAGAACGAGCACTGCAACGGCCGCGGAGCCAAAGGCGGAGAGAACGCCGATTAAGATACCCTTGCCGGTGGATCCCGACGAATTGCCACTGACGCTGACTAGGCCACCATCCTGACTCCGGGAGGACATTGCCTGCAAAACATGTTCGACGTCGGACGCGACCTTCTGTTGGGCATTGGTAGTTGAATAACGAGATGGTGACGATGTCGGATCGCTTATCATGGACGTGGTGAGGGTCGAGGGAGCACCCCATAGGGCACCGAGCCCCGAAGCCTCAGATCCCCGCATTGTTCATTGACTGGAATGGGCCTCGAAAAGCCGATAGAAATGGGTATTTGGGAGGATGATGAGGGTGAGAGAAAGGAGCGTAAATAAATGATTAGGGCAAAAAATGGATGGGGGGAGTGGAAGGAGGGAGGGAGGGGATGAAAGTGAAGTGAAGGGTAATGGGGAGGATGAGTTGGACGTCAATACAGGAACAGCGAAGTTAACAAGTCCAGAATCGCCGCCATGTGGGGAGGCGCAGCGACGCTTCCGGACAATTGCGTTCGGATAAAGTCCAGTCAAAGGAAAAAAGAAAGCTGATGATACCGGTAATACAAATAGCTTCTTTGGGTGGAATATTTTACTTTTCCTTTATTTAAAAAAAATGATATGAGATTCGGAAAGTTATTTATTTATTTAATTTTTGTTTTATATTTTAAATAGCCTATATATGAATCAATGCAAGGTCAAAAACCAAAAAAAAGGGATGAATATTTATTTTACTATCTTTTCTCGAGTCTATCACCAGCTGAAATCCTATCGAATCATCTTCGAGTCTGGTATTGGTATTGTATGGTTAATACTCTACCCCTGCTTATCTTAGATTCGGAAGGTCAACCATGTTGTATGTACTCCGTATGTATCAAAACAAAAAACAAAATACAGTTGTTTTTTCTCTGTACTTCTCCCTTTCACTCACTCACTCTCTTTCACCTTTCTCTCCTGCAATTGCCCTTCGTTCATCCCCCCCCCCCCCCTTCTCGTGATCCTTTTCCAATACATTCAATTTCCCCACCTTGATTGCCTATGTAGATCTAGAGTCCAATTAACTCAGTTTTATCGCTTACTTACATACCTGCCATATATCCAAAATGCGTGCAAATATATCTTCAAGTATGCATGTTTCAAGTTCGTCCGCAGTTGACATCCGCTCGGACGATACCTGCCATATCCGCCTGACGTTGGCAGGCACCAATGTCGACAAATATCCAGGTATGCCGAGGGGCCGAGATTTAAGCCCTCCCTCATTTCCGGGCCCCTGGATAGGCTGAATGGAGTTCCTGGACTGACAGGAGTTCGTGTTGCAGCAAAACAACACGCGCGTAAGGTAGCCACAAAGCTGGGGGTGACCGCTGGCCTGATCTACCTGGTTGGTCAGGCTGCAATCAATTGGGAAGATTCAGATCAACCACCACCATTTCGACAGAGACGATATTTTTACTACCTCAGTGGAATAAATGAACCTGATTGCTACCTGACATATGACATTCAAGCCGATCTCTTGACTCTATATGTCCCGGACTTTGACCTGCACCTTGCCATATGGATGGGGCCTACGCTAACTGTGGATGAGGCTCAAAACCAAACCGATGTGGACCGTGTCCGTTACTTTGCTGCGCTTCAACACGATATTGAGTGCTGGGCTAGCAAATACAATGCATCCTACCCGATCTACATCCTTCATGATGATCAAAAGCCCGTTTCACCATCGAGTCGTCTTCAGCTCAATGACGAGAAGCTACTTCCTGCGATGAATGCAGCTCGAACGATCAAGGGTGAATACGAGATTCGAATGATCCGTCAAGCAAATTATATATCTGGTTTGGCGCATCGCAAAGTACTCGAAAGTATTCACCGGATGTCTACTGAAGCGGAGATCGAGAGCTCTTTCCTGGCCACGTGCGTTTCACACAACGCGAAAAACCAGGCATATCCAATTATTGCTGGCTCGGGAGAAAATGCGGCAGTCCTCCACTACGTCAAAAACAACGAGCCCCTCGACGGAAGGCAACTGGTTTGTTTGGATGCAGGGGCAGAATGGAAATGCTATGCAAGTGATGTGACTCGCACAATCCCCTTGTGGACAGACTGGCCCAGCGACCGTGCGAAGAACATATACCAGATTGTGGAAGACATGCAAGAAGAATGCATTGGGCGCATCCGCAAGGGTGTGCGATTTCGAGATTTGCACCTACTTGCACATGACATCGCCATTAAAGGGCTGCAGAGACTAAACATATTCACCGATGACAACTTGAGTAAAATTTACGAGTCCGGGGCATCTGCGGTTTTCTTCCCCCATGGCCTGGGCCATCATGTCGGTCTCGAGGTCCACGATGTGTCCGAAAGGCCCATCACAGCTTTAGGGGGACGGCAGGCTTGCTGGAGCAGCCCGAGCTTTGGGCCGCTGATTGACGATGGCAGCTGGTCCGCTCCATTATTGGAAGAGGGGATGATAGTGACCATTGAGCCGGGAATTTACTTCAATCGACTCGCACTCCTAAACGCCCGGAAGCAGCCTGCGGCGAAGTACATCAATTTCGAAGAGGCTGAGAAGTACATACCCATTGGTGGTGTGCGTATTGAAGATGATATCTTGGTCACCGCCGAAGGATATGAGAACCTGACGACAGCACCAAAAGGTGAGGAAATGTTGGAGATCATCCGTCGCGGGATCGACAATTCTTAATCTTAACCCTCCATGTTAACCCCGGTGGATCTCTCGTCGTCATCGCGCTGCCGTGTGAATTCCGGATCAGTGATTCCGGATGCCGCTCCATACATTAGTATGGCAGTCTAGACTCAAAGTCGATAAATCATTAGATAAAAGTCACCGCCTTTTATGGAGAATTTGAAAGAGCAATAGTAAGTGGCGCCTTTTAGGGTCGTCACCCTTTCTGGGGCACCATCTGGTGCCACTTCTTCAGCCATTTCTGTCAAACCCACCCCAGCTGGAGTGTCCTATACCGTAACAGGCAGTAGTAATCTTATATAGCGGCCTTCTAGAAGGTCTGCCACTCCACTGATCGAAACAACCCCCATTATCCTGAGGATATAATCGCGCAATTGATCCGCCCGAAACACCTTAGCGTTCGCCATAGATTCCTTTTGTGGTGCTCTGTCGAATTTGGTGTTTGGAGTTTTCTAACACGAATCCCATCCGGGTCACATTGTCATTATTGGGTGAATGCCTAGACTCGCCAGCTAAGACACATACACCCACTCCCAACCATCCACTTTGTTTAGCATCGTACCTAGGGTTTAGAAAGAGGGTTAAACCTAAACGCAATTAGATAGTGATTGTCGAGGCCAAGGTCACCTGATCAACACACCGCATGAAGTGGATTAGAGAGAGAGATGGAGACAACAGAAAAAGCAATTAGGCTAAAAAAGAGCGAAGAAGAAGAGAAATGAAACAAAAAGAAAGAGAAAGAGAAAAAAAGGGATAAATCTTTTTTTGTTTACACGCAAACACACATATGCAGAATACCTAAGCCAAACACATATGACACAGCTGTCAAACACGTACAATGAGACTACAGGAGCTTCCCCAGGGTGCTCTGAAAATTTTCAACCTTGTGCCTGCACAAGTGGATCCAGGTTGCGCATGCACAAACAAGTGTCAATTGATGATAGCTTCCAAGTTAGCGAGAGGGACCATTTTGCAGTAGCAGACTAGCAGTCCACAGAGCGGGTGCATAACACTAGCCACAGCTTCTCCAATAGTAGAGCTTTAGCTCTAGCTTTCTGGACCTCTCTTCTTTTTGTGCGTACCTTTAGACCAGTACGACAGCTATTACTCGAAAAGGAGGTGAATGGGTGAATGCCCAGTCGAGCAACACCCAACAGAAAAAAAAATAAAAAATAAAAATAAATGAATGAATGAAAATAGCCCAGCAAAGAAAATAAACCGGAATGAGGCAAAACCCCTCCAAGTTCTGCCTGACAACGAAAATAAAATTTCTTGGCAAAAAAAAAAAAAAGTGGTTAAAATCTGTCATTGTAGTTTGAAGAAAATTTACTCTTTGTCTACTCTGAAACAAAACAAATCTCATTTCCAATGATATCATGGGAGTCATGCCGGGAGTGCCCGTTGTTGGATGACGAGAGCAGCCGATGCGATTCTCCTGATTTTGGATTCATTTTACTTAAGAGAATGGGAAAAGTTACCACTTTATTACGGAATTATGAGGGCGCCGATCGGTCCGGTATGGCTTCACCTCCTTTTCGTAACGATTTTAGGTGTCGGGTTGCGGCATCGGCACGGTAAGGTATTGTCAGTCCAATAACAAGGAAAACTTCTTCTTTTGGTGAACAAAAAAAAGTGGATCAAAGACGAGAACTGCCGTCATGCCACGACTTGTGAGTGGCCTTTTTTTTTGTCTTATTTATTTTTATTTATTTTTTATTCTTTAATTTCTGTGGCTGTCTAACGTCTCCTGATCGTGATCTACGAAACTTGCATACAGACCCTTGCAAGTTTGCCTTTTTTACGGAGCCCATCCTCCGGACTCCGAATTTCCATTGAATGAGGAATCAAAAAATAGTTCAATAAAATAATCATTGGTAGCAAAATACCTCACAAATTATCTTTTAGTGATTCTGTTCTATGTTTTGATCCAATCTTGCGTGATAATTGAAGCATGCTTGAAATTTTCTGGTTCTCGTGGGCAGAATGAGTCAAAGAGCACGCAAGAAAAAAAAAAAAAAATTTTTTTTAAAAAATTGGTACGCCATCCAAGATTTCCATGAGGCCATTTTTCACCATTCTAAGGGCTTGTTAGGTATTCTTGCTTCTAGACTGCCAAGTGTGGAGATTGGTCTTCCCGAAGTAGGGGCTTTACAGTGGATCCTCCCGGATGATGAGATTTTTCTTCCCATTTTTAACTCCGTACCCATATTCGGGCCTAGTGAGTCACACCACTGGAGCCAGCGCAGTCATCATTGATTCCCGATGTATATAACGTACCTGACGCTTCAGGCCTCCTGATCTGGCCTTTTTAATTCCCTTCCTTTCCCTCACCTCATCTCATCCTTCCCCAGGGGGTGATGGTCACTCCCCTCATTACGATCCTGTAAACGACCCTCTTATAAAAAAGTTATTTGATCTTCTTGTGTCTTTTTGTTATCGGTCCCGGATTGCACAGAAAAGTTTCGAAAAAAACAAGGAAAACCGAGAAAGATCCTTATATTACTTGTGCTTTGGGTGGATAGAGAATGGGACAAAGACACAACAGACGTCGCACACGCCCACGATCTCGAAACCGCAGTTCTAAATTCTCCCTCATTGGAGTACCTCCATGTCCAACAATCAACAACATCCGCACTCCAGCTGTGTTTGAAACAACCCCTGCCGCCTGCGATTCACTCGGCTCCGGTTCGGTACCCTCCGCCCCAACCTGGCACTATGGGTATACAACATGGCAGAAGCGTGACCGCACGTTGCGGCTAGAGGCTTCACAGCTGGGGGAAGAGCAATGTCGTCTGTTTGGAGGTGAACCGGGAGATGACGTGGGACTTTGTTATCGCATGCTCGAGTACTTCGGTGGACTCGACTACATCGACTCGTAAGTTCTCCACATTATACTTCTATCAATTGGATAACCTTGCTAACCAGAAATTAGCTCTCAGAGTTCGACATTACTACCTGGGTGACGGGCTTTGAAGGACTTGAACCTTGCCGCCATAAACCACCCATACAACATCCCATCTGGAGTGTGGAAATACATCCAAGACTGAAAACAACACCACATCCCGACGAATTTCCGGACAGCCTATCCCGCAGATGGAAAATCAAATACCGTCTGCGCAAAGGAATCAGCCTCCGAATAGGCCGGAGCACCAGTTTCCCTGGACACACCAAGTTTCCGACTTGTAGCAATGAAGATTCCTCACTATTGCGAAGCGCAGAAGAGGAATTGGATTGGTCTCTTACAACTTGGCCATGAGTCACTGGACCAGATTATGACTAGTTTGTGATGTTGAGAGCCGGGGGCTTTTTTCAGTTTAGTAGGTTGAGTTCGCATTCTATCGATGCTCGAGTTCCCTACCAAGTGGAGAAACCCTTGAAGCATTTCCGCCACATTCTTTGTTGTATTCTTTGCCCCGACTAATTCATTACTGTCATCCCTGATGCTGTCCGAGTATATCCGATGAAAGAAGTCAACGTCATTGAGCTGGGCGTTTCTTCTTGTATCCCTCCGCTTCAGTAACCCTGATTCAGTAGGGTTTGCCGAGGGATCGAAAAAAAAAAAAAGCTCAAATCTTGTTATGACTCATGAGGGGAACCATGTTCACCGGAGGAAACAGAAACATCTAGCACGATGAATGAATTTTCATGATCTACAGTGTATAGCAATAGAGCTGCACTGCACCAGTTAAAATGTTTGCTTGTATTGTGGTACCAATAAACACTAGTAGGCCAGGCCCTAAATCTTCCCGATAAGGTAAAGTTCAGGCACAAAAATAAGGTAGATAAAGTACAACTCGTGACTTCAACAGCGGTCAACCTAACATATACTTTGTAGAATCTTGAACACACATCTACCCATATTCCACTAAACTCCATCTAAACAGGGCTCCAACTAAAACATTGAAGTGGACATATTCTGCCTCTATCTACTAGGTTCTAGTTCCATATGATCAAACAGAATAAAGCCCCCAATCTTTTGTCAACATGAAACAACGGGAAAACTATCCTACACAGTTTCACCATCTTCCTCCGTTGCCACGTCCAAGCTTCCATGCCAATGATTTTGACTTGACCGGTATTGATCCTCGATCAAACCCGGCGTAATCTCGAACTCCGTCAGAACATTCGACTCCCGATCCTCGACATGGGTCAACATATAGTCGATAACATCATTGGCCTGCTCTGCGAGTTCGCATTTGCCTGCCTTGGTTGCTTCGATATGAATCTCTCCCAGTCGTTTCAGCCAGTATAGCCACCTCCAAGGACTGAATGCTGCCGAAGACCTTTGACCCAGCTCTGACTTGACAAACAGCTCACCTCCTGCTCCTACCTCTATGGGGCAATTATCCCATGACATATCGCTGAGTTCCACGACCTTTTGCCCAGCCTGCCGCTACCAAGCCAATACAGCTGGGAGCAACGCGGCAATAGACAGGTCACCCATTGTTCGGTTAGGATCGTCAACATCAGGCTCGTCATGGCTGCCAATCGGTCGGGTGCTTTCTAATGTATCACGGAGAAGCACCAGGCCTATCTGGCAGAGCCTGTCATTGTTTGCGCCTGCGGAGGCGAGCTTGGCTAGGAATGATGCGAAGTTGGTACGATGACTTTTCCGCATTGTTGCGCAGTCTTTGACCCAGTAGTCCATCATGTCCGGCACCAGAAAAGGTAGATCAGTCCATAAAAGACCATCCGCGGTAGACCGTTCCGGATCTCTCATCGCTCTACGTTGGTTTTCGCAAAATCCCGTGTCCTCGGATCCGAAGTACCTCAAAGGCAAATCGATCATGCTCGGCACGTTCCTGAGATGTGTGTCGGGCGCCTTCGTAGAAGACATACCACAAGTCGTGGATCTCCTGTTGGCAATCCGAAAGTTCCCTATGATCACGGAGTAAACGTGAAGTGATGAACCATACTTTGTTATGAGCTACGGGTATGAATTCACTGAAATCATTCCGATCGATAGATTCTCGTAATGACTGCCGGAATTCACGAGATATTATCATTGTAATGACCTTTTCGTCGAGCGGCGGAGAGGAGGAGTCCTTCGGTGAATCTTCCATTGTAATGCGAGAGAACAACAACTTGATATGGATGGTAAAACGTGATTGAAAGGAATCTCGAAATGATTGACTGCAATAGAGATGAGAATGACCATGGAATTTATACATCTTTGAATGGTGCTCCCTTTCCAAGCTACTAGATTACTTTCGACTGGTGAACTCTGAAGGTACACAAAGAGATTACACCGCTCTTGAGTACATAATGACACTGGAAAAAGGGCTGATTGGAATCATTTGGCTGACTTAACATGCTCTAGGTGTTTTCTCTTTGTTGCGAATGACCAACGTGTGGTCGGCTTTTTAGCCACGCCACTCGAACAAAGACTTCGCCTAAATTCCCCAAAGCCCAAGTGCCGATTCGGGTCACTTGGATGATGATTTAGCCTGCCAAGTGAGCATTGTGGCGCCATTGAACCCTGCTCCAGATAGCGACGTCCAGTCACCGCTGGTGTTGATGCTCATCTGTAAACAGGCAGCAACCAACTACACCCTAGCTAACCTACGGCCCGAATGAGGTTATTGTACTAAGTCACACCTACTGTTGACTTTGACCCCAGATGATAGCATAGTAAATTTGCTCGAAGAGGGGTAGAGCGTCTAACAGCATTGTACCACTGGCAGACAGCTGATATCTTGCGATATAACAACTCAGACGATTACTACATTCGGTGTGCAAGCATGTCAAATTTAGGAATCTTTGAGTGTGATGCTGGCACAGTGTCTCAAGCCAGAATTAATGATCTGAGCCTGGTTATCAGAGCAACAATCTAGCAGTAAAAATCTTCAACTTCAAGCCATACACTCCAAGTTATAAAATTCAGATCTGTGAAGTTTTCCCCAATCTACCTTGCGCCATGCATGCATTTTCCTCAATGGTATGCCGACTGGTCAACGATATTGGCAGTCATCGCTCTACGAGTATACAGCGGAAAAGACTGGGGGGACAAAATCCTGGGACTTGGTGTGTTCATAGGCCAATAGCCTCCAAATGGAAGGACATCATACACGTTCATACAAGATGAATAGGGATTGCTGAAAAGATTAGTTCGTTAGTACTGTCAATTAGGATGTTGATTTCTTTCCCCCAGGTTTTGGGACATCAGCGTCTTGCCTAGCATCAGCACTATTTTGTATACGGTGAGAAGTACGCTTGGGATAGTTACTCCAGGCGCTGCGACTGCTACTAGGCGAGTGAGCTAATTGCGAGCTGGTAGTTGTACTAATGTATTGATTCCTGAGGATCAAAAGGGTAACCCAAGAGGAAGGCGGTGTGTCGGGTGACCGCCCTCGTAAAGGACACGGTCGATCAGATTGAACGTCGAAAGTAATGAATGCGATCATTTAATCTTAATTGTCGACATGCTTCTGTCCCTCACCCTCCTCCGCTCATTTTAAGAAATTTAAGAAAAGGATAGAGAAAAAGAGAACATGCCCCTGGTGTCCACAACTTAACCTTTCTACAATTTTGCCATCATAGATTCTTTTCTCCCGGGACAGCTCACTGTACACCCGACGGGCACACGTTACCCTATAGTCCCATTTGCCCATCGCGGGCGACCGTGTCTGCAGTGAAATTGCTTCACCATGTCTACAGATTACACCTATGATGAACAGGTCGGCGCCACTCCCTTCTGCTCCGCTCCTCTCAATCGGTTGAGAATCTTAAGCTAATTGTGATCATTTTCTTCTTTTTTTCAGGGGCAATTTTTCCCGTTCTTCATCTTGACTTTGACCGGCCTGGTCACACTTCCGTTAACATATAATCTTCTCAAGCCCAGCAAAGGTCGGTACTGGTGCCTAGATCCGAGCTCGGATCTTCCGAACCTTGAAGGTTAACATAGTCTATGGTCTACTGCAGAGCTCGAGAACACTGCCCCCCGGATAAACTCCGATTTCAAGCCTGAACATGGCGACCTTATCGAAGCGCAGAAGCGTAAACGCCTGCGCAAAGAGCGCAGAATCAAGCGCATCATCACCGTTATTGTCGGCTACGCTGTTATGGCCTGGATGGTTTACCTGATCACCGTCACGGCGAGAACAGCACCGAAGATCTGGGACCCATATGACATTCTCGGCGTCTCAAGGGTGAGTTTTTAAAGTAAAGGGTCGTTCGGAAGATCAACCAACTAACAATATTGATAGAGCGCCGATGAGAAAGCTATTTCCAGACACTACAAGCGTCTTTCCCTTATTTACCACCCTGACAAAATTCGCCCGGACCCTTCAAAGAATGAAACCATTGAAATGCTCAATGACCGTTTTGTTGAGCTTACTAAGGCCTACAAGGCATTGACGGATGAAGAAATCCGGAACAACTACATCCAGTACGGTCATCCTGATGGCAAGCAGAGCTTCAGCATCGGTATTGCTCTTCCGCAGTTCATTGTCACGGAAGGAAATGGTAAATACGTTCTGTTGGTCTACGGTGGCCTGCTCGGCGTGCTCCTCCCTTACATTGTCGGCCGGTGGTGGTACGGCTCTCAGCGGTACACCAAGGAGCGCGTTCTCGTTGCCAGTGCAGGAAACATCTTCCGCGAATACAAGGATGGTATCGCCGGTGGTGGTATTGTCGGTGCTTTGTCGTCCGGCGATGAGTTCAAGGAGATGCTCAAGGGTTCACACGCGGAAGCTGGACTGGCGAAGCTGGAGCAGAAGGTGTTGGCTGATCAATCGACATTCCTTACCTCTGCAGACCGTAAAAAGCTCAGAGAGCTGGACGAGTCTACACGCCGCAAGGCACTCGCTTTGTTGTGGGCTTACCTTGGTCGGATTGATTTGGAAGACGCTACACTTAACGGCGGTAAGTCCAGCATTTCTGATTATACATGGATAGTGTACTGATACGTAAACCAGAAAAGTACGAAGCTGCTCCTATTGCGCTCACTCTGAACGAGGCATTCACGGCTATCTCACTTGCTTTCGGCAATCTTCGCCCTATCTTGGGCTCCTTCCAAACGTCTCAGAACATTATTCAAGCTATTGCACCCGGATCATCCCCACTGCTTCAGCTGCCCTATTTCACCAATAACGTGGTCGAATCTATCGAGGGAGCCGACGCCAAGTCTCATTACACTGTCCAAAGATTCATGAACATCCCAGAGGAAAAGCGACGCAGCCTCACAGTTGGTGCCGGACTCCTGTCCGAGAATCAATACGACAGCGCCATCTCCGTTGCCAAGCAGCTACCCGCCCTGGTTGTTTCCAAAGCCTTCTTCAAGGTCATGGGAGAAAAGGTCGTCACCCCAAGCAGTCTGGTTCAGCTCGTCGTGAAAGCACGCTTCATCCCCCCCGGCTACTCGAACGTGCCCGAAGCAAGCGCAGCCGACCTGGAAGATGTCGATCCGGATGAGGATGACCTCGACGCTCTGATGGGCCGGAAATCCACCAAGACCAGGAAGCTCGCCAACGGCGAGAAGGTCGAAAGCAAAGTTGAAACCGTCCAGCCGCCCCTCGCTCACGCACCATACCTGGCCCGCGACCACTCTCCCCGCTGGCACGTTTTCCTGGCCGATCCCAAGCAAGGCAAGATGGCCGTGCCCCCCTTCACCTTCACCACTTTCGATAAGCCCGTCTTCGACGAATCTGGCAAGCCCACCTTCAACGTCCAGACCCTCAAGATGCAGTTCCAAGCCCCTCCCCAGGTCGGAGACTTCACCTTCGTCATGCACTTGCTCTGCGACAGCTACCTTGGCCTCGACACCAAGATGGAAGTCACCCTTCACATTGACGACCCCGCTAAAGCAGCCGCATTGGCAGAAGAAGATGATATCAGCGAGCCTGATGAAGGTAAGGAAAATAAATAATTACACCCCCTCAATATTTCAATTTTTACGATAATAGAAACTAATGGACTTCTACAGATTCTATCGCCGGTCAAATGCAGGCATTGAAGACAGGCCAGCCACCCAAGAAGAAGGCCAAGAAGCCTGATGATGACTCCAGTGAGGATGAAAGTGATACCGATGGTGATGCGGGAGATACGAGCGATACCAACACTGAAACCGACGTTGACGACTAAATAGTTTTTTCCAAGATCAAGAGAGAGGGTCGATGTAAGAGAAAGGAAGGAGTGATCGGAAAAGGATCAAAACTAAAATGAAAAAAATTTTGGAACAAAAGAAAAGAAAAGAAAGAACGACCCCCATCTTATAATTCAAATGATAAAGTGAAGTGAAGTGAGTTTTAGTCGATGATAGGATAATTGCAAGAGGAAATTTTCAAATGAGCCGGGGCATGAAATATGAGGGGCTCTCATTTGTTTAGCTTATGATAACTTTCTTTTCTTTTTTTCATGTTGCAGGGCTTTGTGTTTTTTTCTTTTACTACAATATCGGGATTTGTTTTTCCTCTTGTTTACATACCTTGTTAGATTATGCATTAAATTAGGGAGTTGGTACCTTGGTTCATTGCTTGTGTGGTCTTGTCGGATTTGATTTTATTCCCTGTAGATTAGTTAATGCTTTTTGGATCGTAAGTAGTGCTGGGTGCTGTAGTTGTGTTTTTGTCTGTTTCATAAGACCCGTAGTTAATATATGGATAGCTTATTAACCCTTGTAAAGGTCGGAAGCATGAAGAAATCAATTGGGGGTATGACCACTTCAGGTTATGCATAGATAGATAGCTATCGCCAACGAAAGTAGATAAACGGCATAGCCTAATGCCCTTGAATTGTGCCCAGGTTGAGGCAGGTGGAGAGTGATTCTGTCTCACATAGCACCACGCGTTTTTGCTACGCGCTGGATGCTGATGATCAATCATGTCTGAGGGTGGTTTCGAGTGAAGTGAAGGGTATATGCACCACGCACACAGTATTTTGTGAAGAGAAGGAGAAGGAGAAAGAAAAAAAGGAAAGAGAAAAAAAGAAAAAAAGATCTCAACGCGCTCTACGCGTGTGTAAATATCCCTTGTGAGAAAGAGAGTAAGAAAGGTAGTTGAAGAAAAGATGTCCAAAGAAATGTTGATTGAAACTGAGGCAAAAGAAAGGTGTGTCTCAGGTTAAGTCCCACAAAAGTTCATCCGCAGGAGTAAGAGTTCCAATTGGGTGTAAGACCCGGGTAGAGAGGATGCTGTTCTTGGAGATTGAGGCTGTAGTGACTCATCATCTCAACAGGTATTCCAGCTGTGGATGTATTGTGATGATGTGGCCCAGATCCTGCTGTTACTGCAGGATGAACAGAGCCTTTGGTAGAATCCGGGGCGCTAGTGACGTTTGGGTAATAGTAGTATGGACTCTCCTGGTTGGACGTTGTTACTGAACACTTGTTATCAATTGAATGGATAGGAGGTTCGACTGCTGACCGGGGCAGAGTCAAATTATAAAACCCAGCGTGTTGGTAACTGGCATATGGGTCTGGATGGACCGGATGCATTGGCTGGTATTCCCATTTATAGGGTCCAGTGGCTTTGGGGGAATGATTGATGGGGCTACAATTGCTCGGGGAAGGTTCAGGAGGAGTGGCAGGCTCCGGGGATGGGTCAGTGGTGGCGCTGGAGTCAGTGGCAGTTGCCACGAACCGCAGATATTGAAGATCTTCAGAGTCTTCGTCTGGGTCTTCCGGGTTTTCTTCAGCCTGTTTTATCAACCCTAGACGGTCCAAGATCGCATGCGTCAAAGGATAGCCATCGGGCGACTCCTTTAATGGATCTCCTGGAAACCCGTCTTTGTTCAAGCAGAGCTTATAGAGCTTCTGCAGTGCTTTCACAACGAGTGCATGATGCGACTCCAGCATCTCGACGAACCTACTCAAGTTCCAAGGTTCCGAGTCAGTCTTCATTCAGGAGAAATAGTAGGACACAAAGAGGGGATATAAAGGGAATATACTAACCCGCGCGAGTAGACTTTGGTCTGCGTGGCCTTCCTCTCCCGGAAGAGACATGGATGGTTGTATGCCGAGCAGCGGTTACATGGCTGTTTTCCGTCACACTGCTATACATGAGCATGGCTGACCATCTAACATTTGATAATGCTGACAAGTGTGCAAGTAGATGGTTTAAGAGATCCCACAGCTTCACCAACCTTGGTCTTCTTGACTCTGCAGCGATCACAAGCCTTGAGAACATGCTTGCGCTTGACCCGGAAGACGCGTTGATCATGCTTGTCTTCGCCGACGGCCGCGCGAGTTTCTAATTGCGACAGAGTTGATATTGTCGCAAAATCATACATGGCCTCTGGAAAGCCAGGGATATGCGACTTTGGTTGTAGCTTTGGCTGCCGAGACATAATATATGGAAAGAAGAAATGTGCGATGAGAGGCACTGATAGAGAAAGAAGAGCAACTGAGCGACTTCTGTTGCGACCACGGGATTCAAAAGGTTTATAGAATAGCCGTGACTAATCGACCACAGGCTGTCAAAAGAAGAGAAGGGGAAAAAAGGAGGGGGAGGGGTAAATGTTTAGAATAATAAAAAGCAGCAAGCAGGTGGGGTGCCTGGTATTGGTAGGGAAAAATAGGGAAGGAAAGAGAGAGAGAGAGGCTGAGAGCCTTGTGCCGAACACATGTCGATATCAAGTTTATCCCAAAGAGGGAAAGAAAAATTAAGAAAAATAAAATATTAAACAGCGCAACAACTGTCCTCAATGCACATCCTGTCTTCCCCACTTTCAATGTACACCGTATACAGGTTGATGGTGACGTGGATTACGGCCTGTCACGATATCAGCCGGTCCGGTTGACATGCTTCTAAAGTCATTTGTGGCTGTGGCAGCCTAGGAGATACATTTTCTCCCCCCGCTGTCAAAACAAGGAGCTTGGCCTTGTCCTTTGCGAGGTCGTGGACACAGATGACCATCTTGCTGGCCATGACATCCCAGCGGCCAGGCTTGTCGACGGTCCGAGCCGTCACCGAGTAAAAATTAAACGGCTATTACATTGCTCATTAGATCGGCCCTAGTCGGGAAAACCCTGGTCCTCTTGGGCAGCGAAGCACAAGAGTAAGCATTAAGATCACATCTCCAGGCCATTCCAATTTTTCTCTCCTAACTATGCACCTGCCACATCACATAGATGCAGCGTGCGGCAGTGTTTTCCTTTTTTCTCTTTTCTGTCTTTCTTTTCTTTTCTTTTCTTTTCTTTTTTTTCTGCCTTGTTACCCTTTTGAATCTTTCTTGCATCATGGACGCGGCATAGATCATCTAAGGGGCAAGAACATGTGCTGGGACATCGCATGTATTTCGCATGAAATCGGTGAGCATCAGCTTATGGTCTTTTGGGCGCCTATTGGTTTGATATGACAGCTGTCATTGGTGCACGCATTGACCCTCCATCACACTTTGACTATCATATGCAGTCGACGGGCGCGTGCCTCATCCTGGATCAATGTTATGCCAAGATGATAAATCCAATGGAAAATTCTTTCCCTTTTTCCTTGTTTTCTTTTTGGCTCTCAGGCGTTTCCAGACTGTACAGTACAGTATACCGTTCTTAGGCTGCGTGAATACTCGAAACTTTTCCGACAACCACCGCGGCAATATCGGATCAAAGTTAATCTATATTGTACAACTGTTGACAAACCTTGTCTGAAACCCCAGAGACAGCGGTGTGGTTTCTAGCACAACAGTAAGAAAGGTATATCCAATCGTGTACGCCTTTGGGTTGCATCGACAGTATGACATGACTGTTTTGTTGCTATCACGTTGAGGTCAAAGCTCTTTGCGCGTATAGGATTTGCCTGTCACCTGATAAATGGAACAGGAGATCTTCAGTGGTGAGAGAATTGAACGGGGGATATTCCCGGGCAAAAGAGCGCCAATCAAAGGAAGCTTTAGTTAATTATCTTCCAATAATTTTCAAACGCATGGAAAGAGTTGTACAGTAATTTTCATTTCGTACTCGTGCGTGGCTTAGTACATACACCCACGTACTTGCCTTGTATGTAGTAGTAAATCGTCAATTCCTCGGCTGCCGAAGAAAAAGCAATACATGGCCAGGGAGTGTGTCCATGTAATTCTTGCTGGATCAGCATGGGTTATTCACGCGGGATAGAGTAATGAATGAAACATGAGGGGGAAATCCATAAAATTGAGAGGGAAAAAAAAAAAAAAAAAACAAAATAAAAATAAAAATAAGATGCTGTAAATGAATTAGATTCGTCCATGTTTACCCAAAAAAAGAAAAGGGAAAAAAAAGGATTCGGCAGTAGCCTTGTCAGCTCAGAAAGTTTCCAGTGCAGAGCAGGGATTCATTCATACACATTGACTCCCCTCCATAAGCAAGAAACGCTAAGACCCAGGACAGGTACACGGTTGCCCCTCCTTCTCTGACTTGCTTAGTGGCTGAAAAGTCGTCCCCAACTGCAAGACAAGTTCAACTTGCAGGAAAGATCCGACCACTCGCATTCTGCCTGAGCGGGAAGGGAGGGGTTGAAGGGTTGGCATCACTGTCATATTGGAATCCTTGAATCATGCGGAGCTGCAATTTAAAAAAAAAATAAAATAAAATAATAATAATTGACATGTTGCAAGAAAGAAAAGTTTTTTGAATGTGCCTCCCCAGGAACCAATCGGCTATGTGGCGCAGTTCAGGGCAGAGAAAGGGTGAAACTGAATACATTGTCATTTGCTTTTTCGTATTCGGTTCCTTTCACTGCTAGTCTCTGATGATGTATCAATCCATCTGTCTCTCAGATTCCTTGAACTTACGTCAAATCATGATATAGAGATTCAAAAATGATATGGAATTTTTTTTTTCTTTTTTTTTAATCCTTGTGATTAAGATACAGACGGAGCAAGGAAGATGAGGGATAAACTGGGAGGAAAAGACGGTGAGTAGTGATGGTAAGGAAAAGAAAAATGAAAATAGAATTATGTCGGAAAGGATCACGAGCCAATGAACCACATGTGCCCCGCGGGAATATGATTATGGTGAAAGTAAATCTGGTTCCCTAAGGTTCTTCCCTTCCCCTCTAATTATTCCCTTTTTGTCAACTTAGACACCTTAGGTAGTATGCTACAACTAAACATTTCCTCGGTTTCCGTAGATAGATCTGGAACTGTAAGTATACCCACAGGCAGACACCCGGGGTATTGATGTCAAAACAATCATACACCACTACTACTATGCTGGCAATCTCCTTCCACGTTTTACAGATTCAGCATCCTAGCGTCACCTGCATATAAGAACTGGCCTTGACGTAATGCCATTACACAGAAGCTCATGTGCAGATTTACTGTCTGGAAGTTCCAATAAGCAGGAAGCTATGCGCCAAAAAGAGCACAAGAGAAAAAGAAAAGAAATAAATAAAAAGAAAAGAAAAGAGACAAAGTTTCAATCCTGGTCGGAATGGGAATACGTCAAAGATGGGAATAATCGCGGCAATCGAATGAATCGACTTAAACAATGCCAATGTATGCATCTGGTTTTCGGTATGCTCGATGATATAAGACGGAATACATAACAAGGATGCAGCCACTTGAATGGTTCACTTGCAAGCCGAATGTGAAAGCACTTGCACACCTATGCATATACATAGCTTGAAGTGGTATGTATGTACTGAAAATCCTCCCTAATTGTGGCCGCAAATAAGACGCTATGTTAGCCTAAATCCTCACAGTAGTGTCTTCCTCCATTTCGAGTTGGTATCAGATTGTCAGCTCGCCTCGGCCTTGAAAGCCACCGGAAGCTATATTCAGAGAGAATTAGAAATCCATCTCTCTCATACTTAACACAATCAGACTAACGCTCCAACATTAATTCCTCATAGTATAGAGCATAGCACGCCCAATATGACAAGGAAGAACCGTTCTCATGACATCAAAGTCCCTGACACGGGGACAACTATTCCGAACCCATTTATCAGAGATGAATGGCGAAAATCAGAGCAATCGAAAGTCACTTTTTCCTCCGACTGAAGATCCTAATTCAGCAAACAATGGTGACTAATGAAAACGCAGATTCGGAATTGGAAAATGACAAAAAAAAAAAAAAAAAAAAAAAAAAAAAAAAAAAAAAAAAAAAAAAAAAAAAAAAAAAAAAAAAAAAAAAAAAAAAAAAGCAATATACAGATGGTAGGAGTGATTGGCAGCCAACCACCTAGCCATGTCATGTCAATAAGTCACCGCTCAAAAATAATATTGAGACAAGAAAAGAGAAATTATTCATTGTCTCTGTTTCTTTTTTCTATTTTTTTTTTTCTCGCGTCCTTGATATTTTTCTTTTAATTATCTGAATTCCATGTTTGCTACTCCGAAACGATTCGGTACCCACTATGAGTGCTCAGCCGGGAGAATCGTACTGGCTTCGCCAGCCGCTAACAGGTCGAAACTCTCCTCGCTGGTTGCTGTAATTGGGCTAACGCCCTCTGACGAACCATCATACTTTCTTTCTTGACTCAACAAGGGATCGACTCGGGCCCTGGAATTATCCAGTCGTTGCTTATCTCCGATCCACTCCATACCGTCACCAGCCCCGCGGAAATTTGCCTTCTGTCGGGCTTTCTCGCGCTCTAAGAGCGGAAGAATGGTCGACTCAGCGGACACCGACACATCCTCATCACTAGGCAAGGCAAGGTTGCGACGATGCCATTCGCCAAGGAACATTCCATCGGGGTCAACTTCTTGACGCACCTTTAACCATTCGTCCATGTCCTTGCCATACAATCCTAGCAGCTCATGACGCCCTGTGACTTTGAAGTTCTTGGCCCAATGTGGTTTTGCACCCAATTCACGCATAAGCCACTCAAATGCTTCGTAATACCTGTCGGTGCAAGGAGGGTCCCGAAGATATGGTCGATATAATGTCGCGTTCAAGTACAATGTGGGGCCGTCGTGATGGCTAGGGTCAAGGAATGGACGGGGATTCTTGTTTAGGGTCGAGTCTGCGACTCTGACCTCAATGGGACAATGGACCCACAACCCATCGACTGGGAACGGGATACGTGCCGTTTCGGCATCACCAGTTAACCAAGCTGATAGACGGATTATCGCCTCCGGACCCTTCTCCAGTGGCAGTGCCCATTCGTTGACGAATTGCGAGTAGAGACAGTTCATCAGAAGACCAGCGCGAGCCGGCTCCACCGCCTCCGTCACCTTAGACTCCGATTTGAACCCGTATTGCAGCCCAAAGACCAACCATTCCACCCACGGGAGTATCCGTGGGAAATAATTGGAAAGTGCCAACAAATTATGATAGATATGATACCCAAGCTTCTCACCGTAGAACGACGAAGGAGCAGCACGAAGTGGCAAGTCCGTTTTGTCAGCATGCCAGACAATAGCAGACTGCTGATAAGGCATCCACCAGACGCGAACAAACTCATGTGAAGTCCACAGACCAGTTGACCATTCAGCCAGGACACTTGATAATGGACGTCGAGCTTGACGCCATGCTACTTTGAATGAAGGCTCTGCCTTGAAGCTCACCTCAACGATTATCCCCAGCGCTCCCAAAGAGATGAGAGCTGCGCGGAAGAGAGATGGATTGTTGGTCGCGCTGCATCGTACCAATTGTCCATTAGCCAAGACCAGCTTAAGTGACGTGATACACTCCGAGAGTAGCCCATGCTGCAGAGAACTTCCATGCGTGCCTGTCGAGATCACGCCGGCAATGGACTGTTCATCGATACTCCCCAGGTTCGATAGAGTTAAACCATATCTCTCCAAATGTTTTCCCAAGTCTCTCAACCGGATACCCGCCTCAACAGTGACCTCGCTAGTCTCATGAGAAATATCCAGCACCCGATTGAAGTTATCCAAATTAACCAACCACGACGACGTGCATGTTAAATCGGAGGGCGAATGTCCACTGCCGACGGTGACCAAGCGTCGACGACAGCGACGAGCCAGAGTCACCAGTTTCTGGATTTCCTCGATCGATTGCGGTCGTACATACAATTCCGGTCGCGAGAAGAAGGTCTTCGCCCACGTATGATGGATATGCTCGGTTGATGCGCGGAATGGTATGGCGGGGTCAAGCCGCGAAAGTTCGCGATGGATGGCGGAGTCTAAGATCTCCATATTGGAATGCGGGATATGACGTGATTCCAAGTTGGTGTATAGATATAGATCAGTCAAGGCATGGTTATGTACACCACAGTATATTTCAAGATGAGATTGGTGTTCCACCGAGGAATCTATTCCCCTCTATCAGAAAGAAAGGTAAGACAAAACAAAGGAACACAAGAAACAAGCAAAAGAAAAGAAAAAAAAAAAGCTAAGCGGGTACTAGACTATGATGGAACACAGACAATGTATGGTGAATCCGAGTGGGTCAGCGGGTGCATCGGACCGGGACATTTCGACCTCAGGCCATTCAAATCCGACCGATAAACCACGCATGAGTGTGGCATGTGGCGTGCAGTAACTCTAACTATAGATAATATCACACATGGAGAAAAAATATTCCCGGAAAATTGTTAACACTCAGCATTTCATATATTCATCTTTCACCAGCCAAAAAAAAGTCAAACATTCTTATTTGATATACCATCCTATATCCCGTTTATAGAATCAATTTGTGCAATTTAAACCTAAATCTGGGGAGTCGCGAATCGATATGTAAAACCAGAACCTTCAAATATCATACATCAAAATAGAAAAAAAAAAAAAGAAAGGTTTAAAAAACAGAAATATGTAAGACAGAAGAAAAGCCCCCACAGTGCACCGAATGTGGTTCCCAAAACTCCGCCGACAGTATCCTAAGAGGATCGCCCGAATTCGTTCCACACCTTTAAGCACCTTGATTATGCTCCCCCATCCAGTTCTATCCGGCAAACTTTGTACAGACAACCAGTATATGCACAACCCAAAATATAAGTGTCTATCAACAAGGAAGGCAACAATTATGTGAAAGAAGAAAGAGAAAAATAGCCAATAAGAGGGGATATATGAACGAGACAAAGAAAGAAAAGGGTACCTCATGAACGGATGGCCTCAATAGCTGCGTTCAAAGGGAAGACTTGTGGCGCAATTGACAATGATGGTTGCTGCCACTTGCGGAACGCAGTGCGACAGGAATCCGGAACGCCGCCCAGAGAGACAAAACTCTTGGGAATGAAGGGTCGGTCTTGGAGCGAGGCAGCCAGGATACCATACTCATGCGCGAAGACGATAGCCGATACAAATTCCGCCGGTCGGGTGGAAGCTTGTTCGCCCACAATCCTATATAGTACGGTAAGCAATTTTAAGTCCAATCTAGATAAGCAACACTGACGAAAGCACTTACACGTAGATCTCGAAGAAAGTATCAAGCACATATATACCATTGGCTTTGAGATCCTTCTGGCAGAAAGGCTCCATCTCTTGGACAGTGTCGTTCGGTCGAGTGACTGGGGACGCAGAAACTGGTCGTCTCAGCCAGAACCCCGTTGATCGTTGACCAAGTTCATGATCGATACGAAGCAGTCGAGGTCGGTAACATTCATGGTTGGGCTTTAGTCGCCAGTAATCCGTGCGCCTGTAGTCGCCAATATCTCCGTGCTGTGGAAAGCTTTCAAAAAAGCTTCCCGGCTCTTCCCCTTCAGCAACTTCTTCGAACTCGCCGGTCAACCCGAGGTCCATACCAATCAAGCGAGCAGCCCCAACTTCTTCTGCTGCGCTCCCTTGGCCTTTCCAGAGATATACTTTACCAAACATAGCAGAGATCACAAACGGATAGCCAGAGCATAGGCTTTGGGGAGCAAAATTGACTTCATCAAAAACCATCTGACCGAGGTGTTTTCGCCCGCAAAGCATGAAGAATGCAGAAGAACTGGAACGAGAACTGAGTCCTCGGCGCGTTATAAGAATGCCACCAAGAGCTTGAATGAAACGAGTGGTTTCTTTACCCTGCTTGATAACCTCCAGTTTGCAGCCATTCTCCTTTGCGACCTTCCTTGAGAAGGACTGTGCGTCATCTACTGCTGCGTCGGGGACATCGTCACCGCACCAAAGATGAGCTTCTGACTTCGCACCACCATCGGCTTCAAAATGGTGAACACAGAGGTACATGCTGCCTTCAAAAAGGATGTACTCTTGGTGAACCGGAAGGTCCTGTTTCTTTCCGTCACCCGTTATTTCCCACATCTGCTTTCTGAGAGTTCTTATTTTCGAGTTCTCTTTCTTGTTCATCAACATCAACTGAGCGTCAATGTTCACACCATCACTAGGGTTGGGAAATGGTTTAAAAAATCGTGAGATGGCATCATACGATTCATCAGCCTGCGGTACCAATGACGTTGAAGACCTCGCAGATCTTGGCGAAGAGAATCGGTCAACCGAAGGACTAGATTTCGGAGGAACTGGAGGTGACGGTAACGACTTTTCTCGTGGTGATCGATAAGAAGTTGGAGAAGGGTAGTTTTGATTTTGCTTGAAGCTGGATCTGAGTGGAGAAGGGGAGGGGGATGAAAAGTGAATTGGCGAACCCCTCGATTGTTGAAAGTCTGGTGTGGATGGCGCTGGTGACGCTTTTGGTGGAGGGACTGGCCTGAATGACTCTCGTTGCTTCCCTATATCCTCGTTCGCTTTCTCAAACCTCTGTGCAAGCTTACCAACCCCCGTCGTTGGTTTCGGCTGATTCTGCTCTAAGCTTTGTCTCGAATCCCTCTCAGGAATACGCGGAATACTTCTTTTGAACTCGGTTGGCTTAGCTATGGGTGTTGAAGCTGGCTGGGTCAATCCGGTTGCTGAAGAGATAGGGGAAGACATATCACTATTAGGAAGCGGCCAGCCGCTAGAACTCCCTGATAGGTCCTGGATGGGTGATTGGTTTTTAATCTCTTCGGGCTGGGATATTGAAACTTCCGGGGATAGAGTATGCTCTTCTTGCTTCATGTCTTCAATCACTTTCCTGCTGGAGTCAGGAGTTGCTGCAGCTTCCTGGTGAACGGGCTCTACTGACTGACGCATAGCGTCAGGCTCTTTGGTATCAGGTGATGGCGGAGCCATGGCATTGAGCGCTTCACCCGATATATAGCCAGCACCTTCAGCTTCCTGAATATGAGATGTGTCCTTCTGAGATGCGACACCTCTCGATGTCTCATCCATGGCCTCGAATTTCTCGTGTTGAGAGTAAATGGATGACCTAGGAGAGTCGAATCCTTCGGATGGGGTATTCACGGAAACTGAAGATTGGAATCCAGGGGATGGCAGTTCTTCCAAATAGACAGAACTCTCTCTCAATGAAGTGTTCGCCATGGTATCTCCTTCATCCTCCACCACAACTGTGGGAGTGGGAACCCCTTGAGAATGCTCTTCCTTTGGTATATGTACTGTTATAGCAGTATCTTCTGCATTCAACTCACTAGCAGGAAACTGGGGTACTTCCCAAGAAACAGGCTCTTCCTTTGGTGCAGGTACCGTTACAGCAGCTTCTTCTGCGTTCAATTGGCTAGCAGGGGAGTGGGGTGCTCCCCAAGAAACAGGCTCTTCCTTTGGTGCAGAGTTCGTTACGGCAAGCTCCATTTCCTCCTTGGTGGCAGAGGGGACTTCTTCGAGATGGGTTTTACCATTCAGTGAGGGTACAGCCATGGCAGTCTCTACTTCCTCCATATAAAGTTCCTCGGTACTAGGTTCATCCTTCGGTGCGGGTGCTGGCTCAAAAACCTCTTCCTCAGCGAGAGCAGCAGAGGGGGAAGCCTCCGGTAAGGTTGGTTCCGGCGGTGTATCGACCGAGTTTGGGGCTTGCGCCTGAATATCAAGAGACTGTGGCACATCCTGAGAACTATGCTCTTCCAGATCCAAGGGTTTGAGGTCGGCTGTACCTGTAGGTGACGAAATGGCAAGAGTACCATTTTCATGACCGGAATGGGTTTCGGCCGTTTCTGAATTTACAGTATTAGGAAGACGTCTTTTGGGCCCTCTGGCACGGCTTTTTGTCATGTGGGTAAGCGGGGCAGCGGGCTCGGGGGTTGGCGATTCGTTGGAATTGTTGGATAAAACGTTTGTCGGCACATCCACAGCAGCGGGTGGACCACGGGATAGGAGGCCCGCTAAGGCAGGATTTATTCGGCCTGCGAGTTTACCTTTAGTAGCGAGACCTTCAGCTGCAACAGACGCATTTGTGGCCTGCACTTCATCACCCGATGGCAAAGCACGCACCGGTTGGATGGCCTCTTCACTTGGCCTTTCCTGCTTCTCTTCAATTGTTTCACTTGGTTCGTCCGCTAGATCGTTTCGCCCATCCTCGTCCTGGGTTGCTTTGGGAAAGCCTTCAATTTCGGCGGGTTTCCCCTGGTTATTAGTTACATCGGGCTTTTCTTCCATCGCTGGCGTTTGTGGGCTAGGGGAACGATCAAAATGTTCACTTCCTGGAGAAAATCGAGGTGAAAGCTGTGGAGTTCCGGGTTCCCTAGGAGAAAGCGTGGGTGCATCAGATAGGTCGCCTCTAACACTGCTGGACTTGGTCAGGTTATGCCGCTTTGTGATGGCTTCGGGAACAAAATCTGTGGGAGCGTCATTCTCCCCAGCAGTATTACGTCGTAACGAGCCTCCACTTGCTTTGATAGCTTCTTTCTGTTTTAAGATACTATCCTTCAGCTCGTCAACCTTCTGATTCTTCTTTGGACCTCCTGTCGCAGTGAGCGCGGCTTTCCCCTTCAGGATGTTATTCTTGAGCGCATCTGGGGGAACATAGCTCGATGTTTCTGTTCTCTTCAGCTTCCCAAAAACATTTTTGAATTCTGGCTCTTCCTTAGGGCCCTGGTCCTTAACGACCTCCCGCTTTCGAAGGTTGGCTCGGAAGTCTATCACAGGAGATTGCGGTTTTGGTCTGTTCAATAAGGGGTCCCGGGTGGGTGAAACAGGGGAATCAAAATTTCCTTTGGGGGTCGGCGCCAACAATGTGGGAGCACGTTTGCGCCTGTTAGCAGTGCTTAGTCCTGTGGTTTCAGGTTCCATATCCGCTGCCTTAGGAAGGGCTTCTGGGACTTTATCCGCAGTTTTATCCTCTGGAACTGGTGTTGACGTTGCCTCCAGGTCTCCAGGCGCCTTGTCCTCCTGGGGTTTATCCTCTGTATGCTTATCTTCTTTAGTTTTGCCGGGTGCGTCTACAGCGGTACCAAGCAAATCCGGCATTCCAGATATACTTGGAGTTTTAGAGTGGCCGCCCAGAACTGCAGTCCGCATGAGGCCCACCGGGGTAACTTCCTTGAATGTATTCGACCGACCCATATCAATACTCCCTCTCGACTGCCGTTCCCTGCTCCACGGCGTTGACTGGGATGGTTGTTTCTTGTGCCTCGGTGAATCAGGGCGGTTTAAAGCACTCTCCAGCCATGTGGACTTGGTTGGACTCCATCGTTTGGGATCCATCGTCCTCGACACTACAGGGCTTGTTGGAGGCAATGAACTAGTCTCAGTATTATCCAACGCGCTGGATGACCTCGTATGAAGAGCTAGCTGTGGCCTAGCTGGGCTTTCATCATGTCGAGTGTTGCCATTGTCGCTCGAAACTGGCGGTGTGGCTGGACGTTCGTTGTCTTTAACAATTGTCGCTTCGCTATGACTGGAACTAGGTCGGTGGGCCAAAGGTGGGCCTTCACGGGTGAGTTTAGCGGATGGTGAAGACAGGAGATCACCAGCAGAAGGAGCCGCGTAGCTGTTGCGATTCCCGGCTAAGGAATGGCCACGTGTTAGTCCTGATGGGAGTTGTGCACTCCACCGTTTTGAGACACTATCAGATCGTTTCATCATAGCACTCTGAACAAACCCTCCCAGCCCCTTGGTGGGGGATGTAGAACGCTCTGGTGAGAGCCGCCGGGGAGATAGAGGCGTCGCTGGTTGCTCTTCTGAGCCTGCTTCAGTCCGAGGCTCGAGCTTTTGTGCACTTGACAAAGGCACCGGTGATCCAAGCCCCGTAGCTGTTGAAATAGAAGAGACACTTGAATAACGATGGCCTAGACTGCTCTCTGCAATTGTAGAGCTCGCTCTTGACGGAGACCGTGAACGTATGTCTCCCAAGTCGTGCTGGCTGGCCTCTTTTATAGACTCTGCTTCTGCTGTGTGTTCCGAAGCTGGTTCTAGCTCTTTTGGGATTGCCTCGTGAGTAGTAGGTTCTTGTCCTTCTTCATCGGCCACTTTGGTATGTACCGGTGAACTGGCTTCCGGCTCTGTCGGCTTCAGAGAGGGGGCCTCTTTTGCCGACGGTGAATGCGCAAATGGGCTACCAGGCAGCCCACGATCGTCATCTGAGGCACTTGACATGGCTCTCCAGCGATTCTCGCGAACAGGAGAAGTCGAGAAGAAAGGCCTATTGACTTCCCGTGACGACGGCCGTTGTTGCCAAGACAGAGTTCCTGCTCTACTTCGTAGAGAAGTCGAAGGGGCTTTTGGAGATGTATCTAGCTCAATTCCTTCTATCTTGGATCCCCTTCGGCTACCATTGGTGAATATCGATTCGTCGTCGCAAACTGATTCTGGTTTGAGGATGGTGTCACGCTCCGGGGTCCGTGGGGTGGGTTCGAGTTGTTCCGGAGGATCGATGGGCCGTAAGCTGAACGACGATGTACTCAACCGAGAGCTATCTAATATTGGTGAGTCTTTCGTTGGTGATATCGACCGTGCCCGTTCTACATTGGTTTTGAAAGTGAAAAATATCAGCTTCTGTTATTGAGGTTTTCTGAAACACTCCAGTCACCCATGAGTTATGACTCACGGAGGACTTGAAGGCAACAAATTGGAAAGGGATTTTAGATATACCAGCTCTTCGAGCCTGCCTTTCTTTTCGGCCTTGCAATATCTCCTCCTCCAGCTTCTTGGTGCGTTCCTCGTCTTCTTTATCACGCCTCTCGCCGAGTTCCCGGATCCGAAGCAGGAAGTCGTTGACATCCTCTGAACCGTCGGCATCGGTTGTTGAAGACATGATCGCCTTGGCGAATGATATATGACAAGTCAAAATTGGAAGTGATAAAGGAGAACGGAAAGGCGACGAAGAACACCTCCCAGACGGAACAAACACCCGACCTGAACAGTGGGGTTTGGCGAGAAGCGCACCAACGGAGGGGGTGTGGGCGATCGTAAGGAAACGGTTAATAATTATTAGGTATAATTAACCTACCACTCAAATGGGTTAATAATTGACAAATAATTTGCTAGGGGAAGGAAAAAAAAAAAAAAAAATACAGTCCAACAGGATTAAAGAGTTGTGGTTCGAGGCTCAGTTCCACGGCTCGACTGAGAGGCTAAAGTGTGATATTAATCAAACTTCGCTTCCCTCTCTCTCTTATTGTTGAACTTTTTTTTTTTTTTAACTTGATAAATTGGGGTGGAGTCTCACAGAAATTAATAATCAAGCCATCAGTAATTCTTTGTAAATATAACACATTAAGCAGCCCGATGGTGATGGTTAAGAATAACAACGCGGTGGTTGAAATGTTAAGCTAAGTTTAGGTAGATAGATAGAAGAAAGGTAACTAAGGTAGTGAGGGAGGAAGCCAAGTAACCTATGAGTCGTATGGGTAGTAAAGTAATGACCATTAAAATACCCTGAGTTCAACGCAATCAACACGGCAGCCCCACAGTATCCTTGCTGGAAGAGGCGCCCGACCGCAAGGCACTTCTCCATTTGTTGACCTTACTATTTATTTTCCTGTTAGGCACTAATCAGTGAGTGGTATTGTGGTTGGTTTACAAAGGTCTTTATTAAGAAAATTAGAAATCAAAATAAATATTAAAAAAATAAGGGTTTCTTTTCTGATTAATTACAACTTAAGCTATAATTCCGAACAGTTTCGCGGATATATTCTGCAGTAGGGTCTCAAAAATTTCAAGTATATTTCTTGTACGGCGTATTGATTGTGACAGATCAGTTTCAAAAAAACAAAACTAAACCCTGATACATGAAAGAGCTACAGTATATTGACGCGGTGTGTGTATCTATAAATAATGTTTTAATGTAACAGCTATGTATGGAGAATTTATATCGGGGAAAAGTATATCACACACATCTCTGTTTGTTTTGCCAGGTTCTGTTTTGAAGTTGCTCGACTTGGTAGAGTGTTTACCCTCCTTTCCATTAACTCAACCCGAAGCCAGCCGGACTTCGGCTCTTCCGGTGGAGCCAATTTAATCTCACGGGTTTACCGCCCCACGGTCGGATACGTAATTCAGCTGAGATTGATTATGGCCTCTCAAGAAGCTTTTTTTTTGTTCTATGATCCTATATACTTGGTGACCCCCTAGCGTATTACTAGACATATCTGCAATTCAAAGCCACTGATAGATTAAATCTGTTGTGGCCTACGGAGTATGTTGACCGGAAACTAACATGACCCACGGACCCTGAATTGACAGGTGGAAAGTTGACAGCGACCACTTGTGAGACATCGATCCTGCCAATGATCACTGTTGTTCTCACCGTTCATTGATAATGTTGAAAACA
Source organism: Aspergillus avenaceus (assembly GCA_009193465.1). Classification (NCBI taxonomy): domain Eukaryota; kingdom Fungi; phylum Ascomycota; class Eurotiomycetes; order Eurotiales; family Aspergillaceae; genus Aspergillus; species Aspergillus avenaceus. The sequence goes on along the minus strand of ML742083.1, from coordinate 79,979 downwards.
GAAGTCTTACTTATGGAAACTTATGGCATTTCAGTCCTGTAAATCCCAACAGTTGACCCATTGTGTCTACACCTACTGTACAGATAACTCCTTCGCTTGACCTCTAAGCCTACTCCGAGTAGGGAATCAATTAGACTCAGATCGGATCGTACCATAACATCCAAATCTGAAACAAACCCCTTGTTCTTTACCCTTGTCTCCGATAAAGCAACAAGAACAACTTTTATACACAGTAATGCAAGTATGGGGCGATCACATGATAACTTCTTCGGTCGGAATATCGATAATGGACTGTGCTCTAGTTCATTGCGTTCATGAATTAATTGGATCCAATCAAGATAGATAGGAGAATGGGGACTAATAGATTGGTTTTTGTTTTTCCGTTCAATCGGGGGATAGCTTTGTTCAGTACAGGAACAACCTGTCCTTTGCATCCTGTACTACCCATTCTAGACCGTTATGGAGATTTTTCCCTGTCATTGCACTACAGGGTAATATAAGCCACTTATGAGTCTTGATTGAATCTAGGTCAAGTTGCTGTAAAAAAAGAAAGAAAATTGTTTAGTCATGTTTCTCGGTCTTCGATTGAAAAGGGTGAAAAAAATCATTATTCAACCGGAAAGGGCCGCTCCGAGAAAATCGAGCTCATATTGAAGCCAAGAAATAAGAAAGACTCACCTTGCGAACTTCATTTTCAGTCATACATCCTTCAACGTCGGTTTTGTTCAGAAAGATCAACAGACTCGCGCCCGTAAGTCGCTACTCGATTGTTTTAGCATCATGTTAGGGAGGTAATAGAACGACGTGGCCGACAATTATCACTTGAAGGCGGAGTGGGGATAGCCAAAGTGTGCGTACCTCTTCAAGGAGAAGGCCTGCAAGCTCATCACGACAATCATCGATCCTCAGACGGTCCGTTGCATCTACAACCCAGACTAACGTGTCGGTCTTCTCAAAATAATTTTTCCAATATGAGCGCAGCGTCTTTTGCCCCCCCACATCCCCTGGATGTTATACGTTAGCATGTTGGAATTTTACTGCAATCCTGAAGGCCCTTACATATGTTAAGTCTGTATCTGTAGAGAGGTTAGCGGCAATGTATGTAGGAAAAGGTAATTTCTCTCAATGCAAATACCCCTGAAATTCGATGGTTTTAATGATAAATCCTAATGTTGGGCTGACAGTTGTGACATCTTCGTTCATAATCTGCTTGACGATGGTAGTCTTTCCAGCATTGTCAAGACCACTATTGCATGCGGCTCAGTACGTCATTAAACATATAGTTGTATTGTCCAACCGACATACAGCATCAATATTCTCATTTCTTTATCTTTCAACCGAGCTTTCCTGAGGATAGACAGCATTTTGAAGTGGCTACCCTCAATTGATTGAAAAGAAGTAAAAGTCGTTGGGGTGGATGTATTCGGAGCTTCCGTAAAGTGACAGAGGTCATGCTTATAATAGCCGGAGAAAAAGCATCAAAGCCCTAACGAATTCAAAGGAGGAACTCACATGCTACCACCTCTACTATACTTAAATACTAAGTGCAGTGCACTTTCCCCCTCCGCATTTAAATATGTTAAATTTCAACGTTAGCTCTTGACTCGGTCGCCCCCTCTCTATATATATTTGTTTGGTGAATGGAATTTCCAATCTTCGCATTATTGCCGCACCAATTACTATCAGAGAATTCAGTGAAGGTACATTAATTTTCATGATATTCACTGCGAAGGGTGTCATGCGCTTCAGGTCATTTCTTGGAGTAGTCGCGAAGTGAATACTCATATTATTGTGTCTGGTATCCAGAATGCTTCCAATACGCAACTTCGTGCCGGGTATTGTACTTTTCTTCTTCCTTTCCCCGCCCTCTATTCTTGCTCTTCTCCATTTCAAACTCACATAAGGTTTGCTTCTGATACAAAGGTGTGTGCTGGTAGTCAGCAAAGAGTTATTTGTGCATATACACACCATTCTTTATTCGTTAGGTATAGTGAAAAGGCCGAGACTACAAATGCTTCTCAGGTTACTGACATACCGCTTAGATATCCAGTGTTACCAAATCTTATACAACCATGGAGGGTTCCAAGGGTTCAAACCGGTCATTCCGAAGAAACAAGTTCAGAAAAGATCCAGATTCCAGAAAAAACACAAGTCCTGCAAGGAATAACGAGGAGGTGAAATCTGAATATCACACACCCCTTCAGAACACCCAACATATCGGTGCACAGAGCTCCAGGTATCATCAAACAAATAAAAGATTCACACCCCAGAAGCCTATGGACAGTACTATGCTATCATGTGTAGGATCTACACCAGAACAACACGCATTTGATTCGGGTGTGAAGTCATTCCCAACCAAAGGCAAGCTTATTGATTCTTCGGAAGTGACAACACACAATCCATCCACACGCGAGACTAGCATGCAACGAAGGGATCAAAATAAGCAAAATGAGACACCCTCGCGCTTACCGAATCTTCATATTGCACGTGGTTCTAACAATAGAAGGCCTGCAGCGGCTCTTTATACTGTGCCTCACCTTAGACAGAGATCACAACAACAGGGAGAAGGTATTGCTAGTCCGGCTAGCCGTTCTGCTCATAGACCAAAGCAGTCGCAGCTTTCTTTCAAGCCTACCTCAATTCAATCTACACCACCACCTACTAAGCCTCAATTCGACCAAGGACAGTTAACAGTGAGCGAAGGGATTGAAGTGACTCCTCCTCAGACATTGCACCACAGTAGTCCGCCCGAAGTATCTACTAAAGGTGAGGGTCAATTCAAATTCCTCGGTGGAACACTTTGGAACAATGCTAAGTCTGGAAAGAAGTTGTTGAACCAGTTGGAGCATCCAGTGACGGGCCAGACGAAGTCATACTTCAACCTGAAAGTAAGGTGAAGAATAGACGCCCTTCTTCTAAGACACTGGATTCTGCCCGGGGGTCTTCGAAACAGACAGTTGACAAAATGCCACATCATGTTTCTGGTATTTTTCGACAGTGGTATCAAGATAATAATACAACAACCAGTCCCGGAGACGTGGAGCAGGAAGCCATGGAGTCGAACAATGAGAACGCCTTTACAGGCGATGGAATGTCTCAGAGACAGATGCCGGGTAGTGTGAAAGGAGAGGCTTTAGATGAGCTGAACCGTCTTCGAGCTGAGATTGTCCAGAACGCACACCTGAACCGCTTTAAGAATCTTGACTATCCCACGGCCAACCCAGATATCCTGAAAAAGTGCAGGGAGGGACCTGGAACTGATCCAAACTCGGTGTTTTATTTGTCCATCACTAAATGCCGTCTTTCTCCAATGCAGGCGTTAAGCGAATATCCAGGCACTTCCATGACACCCGGGGGCCTAGGGCCACTTGAACCTGGAGAGGCAGAAGCCCATGGGCGTACAGTTCCGTGGTTAATGTATGAAAGAAGCCCTGGCGCCTACCCAATTATCAAAGATGGCAGCCTTTGTTTGTCATCAGAGCCAACTGAAGACCACAGACGCATACAGGCACAACTCGGAGGCTCTGGCCTCCAAATGGGCGACGGTGGCAAGACTCCTGAATCGAAAGAGGATGCGACACATAGCTGGACAGATACTTTCTACGCTGATTGGGAGTACCGGCCACGTGCTTGTTCCAGCCTCGAGGCATTCCGCGATTGGTTTCGCCGTTGGCTTGATACAACCCTTCAAATTTGCTGCTATGCGGATATCTATCACCAGGCGTTTTTCGATGGAACAGCACATGCGGATGGTGTTCGGTCCATGTTTATCCCAGACCTAGATGATGGCTCAACCTTTCTTGATACGGAAGATAAGGAATCGCTGCTTCATCAGCATGAAACGGTTGAAGGTTACTGCCACAATTGGGCGATACATACAAGACGAGAAGAAGCACAAGAGGCGTCTCGACGCAAACTCCAGAGAGAGGGCTATCTCCAAGGTCTCCGTGACGCTCCGCAAGCTCCAAGAAGCGTTCTTAAAGAGAATGTCTATCTCCGCCCTGTGGAAGTTGGCGACGTCCCCGGTCTCCTTGAAATTTTCAATCATTACGCGATGGCTTCACCCCTGAGCGCCTATTTTCAGGATATCGAAGCAGGTGATATTCGCCAATTAATTGATGATTGTAATTTCGAGCGTCTTCCATTCATAGTTGCAGCAGAGCGCAAAATAGCACAGGCCCAGGACAATTCTCCTGAAAAGATCTATGGCTACGTTCTTGCGACTGATTTTGTTGGACGCCGAACCACTGCTCGTTTCACAGCTGAACTTGAGCTTTTCGTTAAACCTGGGCACACACGCAAGGGGATTGGAAAGTGTTTGATGGACAAGCTACTCGAAGTGTGTGATCCTACTTATCTTCCTAAGCGTGGATATTTTTTCGATACCAATCAAGAAGATCGCCCCGGGTATGGACCAGGAGGCAGGCGTAGATTAGGCCGCCTGCTCTTCGCGATAAGTTACCCCGCTGATGAACGAACTACATATGCATGGGTTGAAGATTGGCTCAAAGAAAGCTATGACTTCGAAGAACAGGGTCGGTTGCAGGGTGCAAGAGTTAAGTTCGAGACGTTGTAAGATCCCTACTTTGTCACTTCAAACCCTCCAGATAACAATCACACTAACTCCAAGCAGCCTCAATGTTACCTATCTCGTCCGAAACATCGGATACTACTCAAACAACAAATTTAAGCCATGACACCAACTAAGGAGTTTAGAGTCGACTCTAAGGAACCCGTTGGACATCATCGCTTGTTTGGGAGAAGGGAAAACCGAGAGAAATGGGGGGAGGAAAATGGAAGGGAAAAAAGGCAAATAAAAAATAAGAAGGGGAAAACAAAGCACTGTCTTGAAAGGGTCTTCTCTAAGCAATTTGAATGAATTCAAGGCTTGTTCAAAGGACAAAGCGCCAATCCAAAATGACTTTTTTTTTTTGCTTTACAGACTTTTATTATGTGTTTAGCTTCACCGAGAAGGGGGAAACAAAACAGAATGACTGGCGAGGGTGGGTTCGGTGTTATCTTTCAAATGCAATTAGTTTAATTGAGGAGCATTTAACCAATCTGTTGACAATCTATCAGGGCAGACTAAGTTGCCTCCAGAGAATCGAGAATCTTTCACGACTAATTTATTGAATCCTGAGGCACCAATATACTTATGGAGTATCGGGCCAATCACGGCACTCAAGGCCCACCCTTTTTTTTTAGGACCAGGTTGCTAACCAATGAAAGCCTTCTAAATACAGTCCGCAAATTTTCTGCCATCCCAAACCACACCACCGCCTTCGCAGTTTGAACTTTTTTTCTTTCCCTCAAAGCAGTAGAGTCGTTATCGCAGTTTGGAGAATTCCCGGGACGTCATAGGAGAATTTATTTCCGTTAAAGTCCTCTATATTTCTATCTCATAATATCTACAAGGATATATCCCGGGTCCGTATTTGCCGAATTACACTTCATACCGTGAACGAACAATGGCGCCGTCCAAGAAGCGCGGTGCGCCAAAAGACGATGATTTCGTGCTTACACTCTCCGACGACGAGAACGATACTTTCGATAATGTTGGTGAAGATGAGGTAGATGAGGAAGCGACAATGTCGGCTGCAAAGAAGCGCAAGAGGGACGTTTCTGACTCAACACAAAGGAAGAACAAAAAGCAGAAGCAACAGAAGCAATCCAAGAAGCAGCAGAAGAAAGGAGAAGATGTTCCTTCGGAGCCTGAGGACGAGCCCGAGGAGGAGGCCAACGATGCTGGTGAGGATGATGGAGCATTGGATTCGGATTTCGAGTTCGAGGCAGGTGTTGCAGCTCAGAGCCAAGTGACTGAAGGGTTCGATGGATGGGCTGCAGACGACAAGGGCAAGGGACAACAAAATGGTGATAAGAAGGGGGTGGACATTGATGAGATTATATCGCGGAGACAAGCAAAGAAGGAAACTGAGTCGAACAAGAAACAGAAGAAGAAGGAGCAGGAAGAGGAGAGTGAGTTCGAGGGGGTCTCGGATGATGGTGACGCCTCAGATGGAGGTATGTCTGTGGACTTCCAGGATGATGAATTGCTTGCTGCGGATGGGTTCGGCATGGGCGCCGATGGTGAGGATGAGAGTGGGGAGTCTGGTTCTGAGCAGGAATCGGGTAGCGAGGATGAAGATGAGGGCGACGACGATGACGACGACGATGCCTCTGATAACGACTCCGTTGCAACCCCCGTCCAGCACCCCGACGACGTCGCTTCGAATGCTGATTCAGATGCTGAAAGCGATGTGGATGCCGAGGAGGAAGCCAAGCGCAAAGCTTTCTTCGCGCCGGAGGAACAGACTAGCGAGCAATCTGTCGCCGAGTTATCGAAACGCTCATTCCAGGAGTTCAACCTTTCTCGCCCAATCCTGCGTGGGTTGGCCGCCGTCAATTTCTCCAACCCTACTCCTATTCAGCGCAAGACCATCCCTGTGGCACTCCTTGGCAAGGATATTGTTGGTAGTGCAGTAACGGGTTCAGGAAAGACGGCTGCCTTCGTTGTTCCTATCCTCGAGCGTCTGCTTTTCCGTCCCCGCAAGGTACCTACTAGTCGTGTTGCTATCCTCATGCCTACTCGTGAATTGGCTGTACAATGTTATAATGTCGCTACGAAGCTGGCTACCTATACCGACATCACATTCTGCCAACTTGTCGGTGGTTTCAGTCTTCGTGAGCAAGAAAATATCTTGAAAAAGAGACCCGATGTGATCATTGCCACTCCGGGTCGTTTTATTGACCACATGCGCAACTCCGCTAGTTTCACTGTCGATACACTCGAGATTCTCGTACTGGATGAAGCCGATCGAATGCTGGAGGACGGTTTCGCTGACGAGTTGAACGAAATTCTCACTACCATTCCTAAGTCACGGCAGACTATGCTTTTCTCGGCTACAATGACCGACACCGTTGACAAGCTTATTCGGGTTGGACTCAACCGCCCCGTTCGACTGATGGTTGACTCGAAAAAGAACACCTCTATGAACCTGATCCAAGAATTCGTGCGACTAAGACCTGGTAGAGAAGATAAGCGATTGGGATACCTCCTGAATTTGTGTAAAGAGATCTACACCGGACGTGTCATTGTGTTTTTCCGGCAAAAGAAGGAAGCACATCGCGTGCGTATTGTCTTTGGGATTTTAGGTCTTAAGGCTGCCGAACTTCACGGTGGCATGAGCCAAGAACAGGTATGTTATGATTGCAATTTTGTATAACTAAGTTCCAAGCACTGACGTCTGCTACAGCGTATTAAAAGTGTTGAAGACTTCAGGGAAGGCAAGGTTGCTTTCCTCCTTGCTACCGATCTGGCCGCCCGTGGTTTGGATATCAAGGGTGTGGAAACGGTCATTAACTACGAAGCTCCCCAGAGCCATGAGATCTACCTGCATCGTGTCGGACGTACAGCCCGTGCGGGCCGTTCCGGTCGAGCATGCACGATCGCCGCCGAGCCGGACCGTAAAGTGGTTAAGGCTGCCGTGAAGGCCAGCAAGGCACAAGGGGCCAAGGTTGCTAGCCGTGTCGTCGATCTGGCTGTTGCTGATAAATGGGCCAAGACGGCTACAGACCTAGAAGAGGAAGTGGACGCGATACTTGAAGAAGAGAAGGTCGAGAAGCAACTCGCCCAGGCAGAGATGCAGGTGACCAGAACCGAGAACATGATCAAGCACGAATCGGAAATTCTGTCACGGCCCAAACGTACATGGTTCGCTACTGAGCGCGAAAAGGCGCTCGCGAAGAAGGCTGGAGCTGCGGCCCTTAATGGTTTGGATTCTGCAGCTACGAAGAAAGACAAGCAGAAGCTGAGCAACAAGGATAAGAAGCGACTCGATGATAGCCGTCAGCGACTGGAGGGAAACTCCGGATGGAAGAAGGGCAAGACAGATCGAGGAACTCAGAAGCAGGGCAAGAACCAGAAGGGTAAAAAGAAAGGGAAAAAATAAAGTGGAGGAAAGATGAGGATTGGCACACCAAGCCAGTAACATAAAATCTTTTATCAGACTCATGTACTTCTTTTTTGTTTTGGCTGTATATACCTATAAACTTTGCATCTTCACAAGTCACTGTAGCTTAACCTCATTCGGCTACCACTGTTTTAAGGCAGCCAAGATCACTCACTACTAACCACGATTGATATAGAGGTCCTTGGTAACCAGGTTCTTTTTTCTTTTAAGTTTTAATTTTCTTTTGACAAAAACTCCACCCAGAAAAATTGGTTGAATCAATGGCTAACAGTACAGTGGTTCAAGACCCTTTCCAACGGGTCGTCACTTCAGGTACGCCGTGTACAAATGCTGGTAGATTATGGTAGATGGTAGTACTCTCGTAAGTATGTATATAAGAAAGCGGCCCTAGCTCGTTAACATTATATACTCTCCGATAGTATTGTATTTTGACCACCGAAACTAATTCTTGGCCCGACTGTTCGGCCGGTCATCCACTCCGTTCGGTGAAACTAGTATAGGCAATCCCGAATACCGAAAACAATTAGAATCAAATCAACACTGGCCTCACTACGGCATATTGTAAAATTTTCTTGCTACTCGAATGCAAGGACCGAAGAAGTACGTCATGTTCCAAGTTTGCAGATCGACAATCACTCGGAAATCATCGGTTGCGTGCGGATGGAAGTGGTCGACTTGATGGCCTGAGGCAGCTATCGCCTCCGGTTATCGGCCGCCCAGACAGCCCGTGAAACAGGATGGACCTCAATAGTTCAAAGAAAAACTCCATCTATAGTGGATGAATGTGCAAATAGCATGGAGAAAGGTAGATACGATTGATAATAATTATACAATGATTGACCCGCCCCATCCATGAAGGGTAAAAGGTATGAATCACGTCTAATGACCGTGTGATCAATAGTCCGGACAGGTCTAGATTGGAGTTATTGGAGAGAGTTTCGTCTGCGAATCGGACAAGGTTAAAAAGGTGGGTTAGTCATCCAATGGGAACCGTCCCATAATTGGTTTGGTACCAAATTACACGCCGCTTTTGCCATTCCGCTGTCGGCGAGGGAAAACAGTAAGCGGAGAGGCACTGGAATTGATTGGGTTGACTCATTGCTCATCTTAAATACTCTCTTAATTGCTGCGTTTGTTCTCACTTAAAACTTTTTTTTTGTTTCTAGACGAATTCCTCTTTCAAAAATTTGACCAATTTCTAGGTCCATAAACAGCCTTTGTGTCTTCAATTGAACCTCATCCTCTTTCCACTGCCTTTCCTCCCGTTTACATACCCCCCCACTGCGGATCTCACCCGCTATGCCGATGTACGTTCATTGCCCCTCCCCCTCCGGAGCTTCGTTATCGTGGAGCTTCCCGTCCAGACATTGTTTTTACATTCACAAAATGAATATCTTCGCTCGACATGCTAACATTGAGGAACCAAAAGGCTCAAAGATCCGTCGAAAAAGTACAAGCGGTTTCAACCGCTGCATCTTCCTGATCGCCAATGGCCCAATAAGGTCATTGAGCATGCCCCCCGGTGGCTGGCCACCGACTTGAGAGATGGCAACCAGAGCTTGCCAGATCCAATGGTAAGTCGACACAGTTTGGCGTATAAAAAAATCAATTTGCACAAGAATAGTTGTTCTAATGAGCTGTGTGCTGTGTAGGACGGTGACCAAAAGTTCCGCTTCTTCAAGATGCTTGTCGATATTGGCTACAAGGAAATCGAAGTCTCCTTCCCATCGGCATCGCAAACCGACTTTGACTTCACTCGCCGCCTGGTAGAGACGCCTGGTGTTGTCCCGGATGATGTCTGTCTCCAGGTCCTGTCGCCTTGCCGTGAGGACCTCATTCGTCGCACAGTGGAGTCTCTGAGGGGCGCAAAGAAGGCTATCCTGCACATCTACTTGGCCACAAGCCCTTGCTTCCGTCGGATTGTCTTCAACATGGATAAGCAGAAGAGTTTAGAAATGGCCGTTCGTTGTACGAAGTTTGCACGTTCCATCACCAAGGATGATCCTTCGATGGCCGGTACCGAGTGGCAGTTCGAGTTCTCCCCCGAAACCTTTTCCGATACCGAACCCGAGTTTGCCGCGCAGGTCTGTGAAGCCGTCAAAGAAGCCTGGGAACCCTCCACGGAAGTTCCGATCATCTTCAACTTACCTGCGACAGTAGAAATGTCCACCCCCAACGTCTTCGCCGATCAGATTGAGTTCTTCTGCCGTCATGTAACAGAACGGGAGAAGTACATCGTCTCTATCCATCCCCATAATGATCGTGGATGTGCGGTTGCGGCTGCTGAGCTGGCCCAGATGGCTGGTGCCCAGCGTGTAGAAGGTACCTTGTTTGGAAATGGCGAAAGGACGGGTAACGTGGATTTGGTCACCCTGGCTCTTAATCTGTATACACAAGGCATCACTCCTAACGTCGACTTCTCCGACATCAATGCTGTCATCAAGGTCGTTGAGGAGAGCAACAAGATTCCCGTCAATGAGCGCTGGCCTTACGGTGGTCAGTTGGTCGTCTGTGCATTCAGTGGCAGTCACCAGGATGCAATCAAGAAGGGGTTCAAGCTCCGCGAGGATGCAGGTGCTTCCGACGAGACCCAGTGGCAGATTCCGTATCTCCCCTTGGATCCCCAAGACATCGGACGCACTTACGAAGCCGTTATTCGGGTCAATTCTCAGAGTGGCAAGGGCGGTGCTGCCTGGGTTATCTTGCGCAGTTTGGAGCTGGATCTCCCGCGCGCCTTGCAGGTCGAGTTCAGCAAGATTGTCCAGAAGAAGACGGAAGATGTCAGCCGGGAGCTACGGGCAAGCGAGATTGTCTCCCTTTTCGAAGAAGCGTACCACCTCAAGTCGAACCCCCGCTTCAACTTGGTGGACTACAACATCACCACAGATCGTTCGATGTCACCTGCTCCACCTGAGCCCGGCAAGGCGCTGAACACCAAGAACCTTAAGCGTCGCTTTACCGGTATCATTGAAATTGATGGTTCCCAGCATGGTATCACCGGCGTTGGTCCTGGTGCTATTTCGTCTCTGGCCAGCGCCCTGTCGACCCTTGGCATCGATCTCGATGTGGTTGACTACAAGGAACACTCGATCGGTTTGGGTAAAGATGTGAAGGCTGCCACTTACATCCAGTGTACTGCGGCCGGTAGCAAAGAGCAAGTCTGGGGTGTGGGTATCCACCAGGATGTGGTTCAAGCCAGTTTAATCGCTCTCCTCAGTGCTGCTAGTTCGGTAAGCCATCATGATCTATAAAAAAAGAAGGATAGATCGGGATGGGTATGCTAACTTTAGTTTTACAGTTCCTTACAAGCCGTGCAGGCTCTCCTGCTCCATTCCGTCCTCAACGCTCAAACACCCTCACCAACGATGACCTGCAAGCCCTGGAGGCCCTAAACAGTTCTAGCGATATCACCGTGAACCTGGCTCCTACCAATGGTGGTGCCAAACCCAAGGTGGATATTGCGGCTCTTGAGAAGCAGGCTGAAAGCCATTAAAGTGTGAAAGCTCCATTTTTTATTATTTTTATCTTTTTCCTTGTCTAAAGGGGAGTGAGTTTCTGGCTTAAAGGCTTGATACTAGCCAAGTAGAGCCTTCAAAAGCACGTATGTATGTACAAAATGACCTGATACGAGATCTAATATAACCGAGATTCCCAAACTTTGTTAAAAGTAACTATTTTCGCCTTATTAAAACATGACGAACATCAAATTCGTACAATTGTAATTATCTTCAACTTCGGTGAGAGTAACTCTTCAAGTATGTTGCGCAGACCGTTGGTTGGAAATTATCCCCTCATAAATAGAGGGAGATTTGACCGTCGATGTGGATCAATTCATTGTGGGTCTCTTTCACTGATAGTTGAAATGGACCTCAGTTCGCAGCCCTAATCCAATAGATACCAGCAAGTGTTTCGATGGGATTGCGGCTGCAGTCTTAAGGCAGTGTAATAATAGCCTGAAAACATCGACCATTTAATGTGTTTTGTGGGTCAAATCTTTCCATTGTTCCCCCAACATCTTCTCCCCACCATACATTCACCGTATAAACCATCTCCATAATTTACGTTTTCACCGAAGACAAGCCACTTAGTTCCACAAGTGGTTACCTAGAAATGAGGCGCTGTTCCAATTCTCTGTCAGCTGGCCAATGCTGGCTGCCCAATCATGCTATGGAGCCAGCTGCAAGGCTGACACCGATTTGATTCAGCCTCGATTGGTTTGAGCAACGATACCCAGTAAATAAAAACACAGTTGGCCGTTTTTTCATCCATGGTTCGAAGGCAAATTCCAAGCGCATGGCTTTCAAAATGCCACGGCGACGCCTTCGCTGTGAAGATTACAGTGTCGGCTGGGTGAGCGCCTTATCTATCGAATTAGCCGCAGTTCAGGAAATACTGGATGAGGAACATGAGGACCCCCACTACAGGAGCCCTACTGAGGATATCCTATACACCTATGGTCGCATCGGTGAGCACAATGTTGTGATTGCATGCTTATCGGCCGGCGAAATAGGCACCAACTCAGCTGCGGCGATGGCCACCCGCATGAAGGCCACGTTCACTTCGATAAAATTTGGCCTGCTTGTGGGAGTTGGTGGCGGAGTTCCCAGCGGTAATGTCGACATTCGCTTGGGGGACGTGGTCATTAACCAACCAGACGGACAGCACGGGGGTGTGGTGCAGTACGACTTTGGAAAACTTGTTCCAGGAAAGTTTTCGAGGACCGGTAGGTCTCTGGACAGGCCTCCAACTATATTACTCCAAGCCATCTCAAAACTCAAGGCCAATCATTTCCGCGGAATAAGCAGTCTACCAGGCTTAGCGCTGTCGTCGAAGCCTATGTTTACCCGTGGACACTCTGATCTCTTGTTCGAGTCTGATTATGAACATGTTCAGGGAGACTCGTGCCAGATGTGTGATCATCAAAGGCTAGTTCGAAGAGCGGTGCGCCAAACCCAGGATGTGATGGTTCATTACGGAACGATAGCCTCAGGAAATTGCGTTATCAGAGATGGACGTACCCGTGAGAAGTTAAGAGATGAGCTCGGCAATATCGTATGCTTTGACATGGAATCTGCTGGTGTGATGAATTGTTTCCCTTGCCTGGTGATTCGAGGAATATGCGACTATTCCGACTCTCACAAGAACAAGACGTGGCAGCCTTACGCCGCCCTTACAGCGGCTGCAACGGCCAAGGAGCTTTTGTCTGTCATCCCGGCAGCCAAGGTGACTGAATTGCCATCGGCTGATGACACCACTGCCAAGTTGGTAAGCACACCTGCGCAGCTTTCGTACCTTGAAAGAAATGAGGGTTGACAAATGGTACTAGGCTCTCCTTCGATCGGCTATAGACGAGGTAGCCCCAGATGAATTTCTTCGAATGCTGCTGAAGGCAGACTCAGCAATGGAGATGGCCGGATATGACCTGCCGCGAGACAACTTGGAATGTCTTTGGGCATTTCAGAATATTGATTTTCAAGAATGGTACTCTGGTCGATCGCCTCAAACCCTCTGGCTTTCTGCATCGAACTCTATTGGTCTCTACCACATTGCCTCGTATACCGCAAAGGACTGCTTTAACAGAACCTCACCGGCGGGGTGCCCGGGGCTTGTCATCTTTTGTTCTACCGGGATAAATCTAAACTTGACAGGCATTGAAATTTTGAATACTATCTTCTTTCAACTCCTCAACGCCTTGTCGGATACGAGAAAGATGGCTGCTATTCGAAAGTTCTTGCACACACTATACAAAGGAATTGTCAGGGACAAGAGAGCTGCCAAAATGGAACTGTTTCGTGAGGACACTGACATTTCCAAAAGGGTAGGATTGATCCTTGATGCCCCGCTCGCAGAATTTGCTGCTACGTTGGGGGTTGTGTTCGGTGACGAGGTGCGTGATGCTTGCCTTATACTTGATGGAGTGGATAGAGTCAACCATGGACATGAGGAGTTCGCTCAAGCTGTCCGAGTATTTGTTGACAATCTCACTCGACGGGCACCTATGATCCGCATTTTGCTCACAAGCCAAAACCATACCGCCGCTAATGAGGCATTTGTCGGTCTACCTTCGATTGAGCGTGATAAGGAGAGAAAAGGTGCGTGATTTCTCTTCTGGAGGTTCATTGAGCTTATTGAAACTAGAGTGTTTGGAAAGCCTCCAATTTGAAAACACTCGATTTGACAAGATTTCTAAAGGGCATAAAGGCTCGTTTGAGTGGATATGGGAGCACGATGAGTACAGAGCGTGGTCGATGTCAAATTCATCTCAACTCTTATATATCCAGGGGAAGCCTGCTAGTGGCAAGAGCACCCTGGCTAAATATTTCTACAACAATTTGGACATAAAGCATCCAGCAGCAAATCACGCCATTATGGCGAAGTTCTTTTACAGTTTTCGCGAGGGCGAGCGACAAACCAGTCATTTCAACATGCTCCTGACTATCCTCTATGACATCCTTAGCCAAGATGAGTCGTTTTTCTACCATTACTTTCAATCGCGGTATCGGCGTCGCAAAATGGCTCTATATCCACCGCACTGCCAAGAGGTTGGGCGTACTAGCTGGGATTATGAGTCGTTGAAAGAGCAGCTTTCTTGTTTGAAGGATTATTCATCCGCTAGACCGATATATCTCATCATCGATGCAGTGGATGAGTCTGATCGAGAGGATAGACGTGATATCTTAGCTCTCCTTTATTCCATATGCGCCGATATTGAGATGTGTACAGTGAAGATATTTGTTGCCAGCCGCCCAGTCGAGATCGAACCAATGCGCGGTGCTCGCCATCATCACATCGTACTACAGAATGAAACAAAGGCTGATATTGCTAGCTTTGCTGAAGGGTTTCTTGAAGGACTTCAATTGATGCACTATATGAAGCTCGCTGTTGATTACATTGTCCAAAATGCCCAAGGTGTCTTCCTCTGGGTTGAGCTGGTAGGAGCGGAACTGGTAGCTCTGGCAGAAGGGGGTTATGCCGCAAGAGATATTTTTATATTTTTAAAAGAGCTCCCAAAGGAGCTTGAAGATCTTTATGCCAGGATGCTCCAGAGGATAAGACGCGATAGGAGTAATATACGCGATGGCCTAAAGATATTTCACTTTGTCCTCTTTGCAGCACGGCCTTTGAAGGAAAACGAACTACTTCACGCACTAGGGATTCCGACCGATTGGAATACTGGGTTCAAGTTGTCAGAGAGAGCCTTTCAGGATTGCCTGCCGACGGATTTAGTCCGGCGACTCATCAATTGCGCGGGGAATTTCATGGAAATCCGCGCTTCTAATGTAAACCCAGCATTTTCTGCTACGCCCGCAATGTCCCAAGGTTCCGGGACAGTGCAGGTAATACATCAAACAGTTCGCGAGTTTTTCCTTGATAAAGAAGGCTGTGTTGAGCAATCAGACTTTCGAATTACCGACATTGCTGCTCACCAGTGCATAGCTGTTACTTGTTTGAGATATCTCATCTTTTGTATAGATACTGGGCCGACACTTGATGCTCAGGGCTGGACTGATGAGTCGCTTCGAATGTATGCCAGTTACTTGCAAACTAGGCCTCTCTTATGTTACGCCTTAGAGCATCTTGGGTTTCATCTCCAACACCTGCAGCATGACAATTTCACCAGGGAGAACGTAACAACGCTTTTGCAGGACCTGAAAACTGCACTCGTGTCAGATCTTCTGCAAGGCTGGGTAAACAAAGTCCTGTATGTGCTTCCATTCATCGAAACTACAACTGAGGTTAGAAATAGGATGCTGCATGCCGCGGGCGAACAGGGCTTTCAGATGACAGTTGAGATCCTATTATTACTCGGAGCAGATATAGATGCCAAAGACGAGCACGGACTGACACCTTTATGGAAAGGAGCAAGTAATGGGCATGCAGCTGTTGTGGCGTTCTTGATGAACAAGGGCGCCGATAAACTGTTCCATGACAAGAGAAAACGAACCGCGCTCACGCAGGCAGCGATAAATGGTCACGATACTGTGGTAGAGCTTTTGATAGATTTTGTACCACAAGTAGCGGACATGGACGGGGAAACGCCACTTTCATATGCTGCAGCTAACGGTCACGAAAATGTTGTTCGGACACTAATTGAGGGACCGAGGAATAGCAACCCCCAGTATCGCGTGGACCCGATGGTAACTAACAGTTTCATGCGAACACCGTTATCACAAGCAGCAGAGAATGGGCACCAGGGCGTTGTTCTACTCCTCCTTGGGCTTGGGGCCACTCTGGAGTCGAAGGACATCTATGGCATGACGCCCTTGTTCCGGGCTGCTTACAACGGGCATGAAGCGATGGTCCGGTTGCTTGTTGAGCACGGGGCCTCTATCAATTGCAAAGATACTTATGGAGAGAACCCGCTCACCTGGGCATCGCAAAACGGGCACGAGGCTGTGGTCAGATTCTTGCTGCACAGCGGCGTTCCACTAGATGACAGCGACGACGACGGCCGCACTCCGCTTTCGCGCGCTGCAGGAAACGGTCATCTAGCAGTGGTCAAACTACTGCTTCAGAATGGAGCCATGATTGACTCCATGGATGTCTTCAATCGGTCACCATTATCATGGGCCGCTTCCAACGGACATACTGAGGTTGTAAGGTGGCTCCTTCAGGAAAATGCCAAGGTTAACTCACCGGCGAGTGACGGACGGACGCCTCTTGCGTGGGCGGTAGGGAACAAGCACGATGGGGTCATCGAACTGCTCCGTCAACCCAGGACCAACAGGCGGGGTGGGAATCGTAACCACAATCAGGTCCACCGGCCATCGACGGCCAGGCGCGGCCACCAAGAGATTCTATGCTCACAGGAAGTAGAACGTCACAGTCAAACCCGACAATTAGACAGTAGAAGCCCTACCATCACCGCAGCCCCCAGTTACAGTGGAATGAATAGACCCAGTCTATCCAGGGCCTCCAGTGCCACGATTGAAGGCGACGGCTTCGTCCCATTTCCTGCAAGAGAGCGACTAAGCGGCCTGAAATACGAGGCGACGGATACCACACTATTTCCAGGAGACATGTTAATGTCCGATCCAAGAGCATTTGTGCCCTCGAGAAAGAAAAGGGGGTACTCCCCTTCAGGAAAACCTAGTCCACCGGCCAAAAGACCGCGCATCAAGGAACGGGAACTCGCCCCTTTCCCCAACCAGATAGTCGACAGTATGGAAGTGGAGCAGATTGATTGTTTATACTGTGCTACAACGTGTTCTTGTGAACGTGTATATCTGGCCTAACAGGGTGTAAGGCCGGAGCAGGACGACCTTGACCTTCGCCATTTCATACAAACTAATGTTTCATTAATTATTGTAACTGCATATATGAACTTTCCATGATAGCAGTTGAACCTCTCATACTTAGATTTAGATTTGGCCCTCGTATACATGACCTCGACTGTATACTTCCCTGTACACACAAGCACCAACGAAGGTAATTGCTTCTTATTAAAACCTGGTTAATAACGAAACAAAGCAAACTACCAATGTCTTACTAGCCAAAATATCCAATCTGAGCATGTTTCTATAGAAATTGATAATTCTACATAAGGACAACCATACCAAACCCCAAACAGTACAAAACAACCACTACCTTATATCCAGTACATACATAAATCTAGTCACATATAAAAAATATACCACATAAAATTCCAATCCAATACTATACTAAAACCCGTACAACATCCCAAAAGAAGGGGTAAACATATGACGATCATACCTTAGTTACCCTAAATCACGGACCTCGGTAAGTTCCAATTCATCACCAGATCGAGGCGGGGTAAGAGTAACACATAACACACAACACATAAACCCCTCAACATAATACAATAATAGAAACTAAGAACAATCGACTTATCTACTAGCTAGGTTAGCTTTTATACAAAGGTTTTCTTGTTCGAACGGGTCCTTATTTCTCAAGCCTATTGATTTAAGCTTACTTGGCGCTTTCATTGTTTAGATTGAAAAAGGAAAATGCCGTATTCGCTAAAGGGACGAAATGTACTGGTTACCGCTGGTTCGAGGTGCGTTTGTTTTCTGGACTCTAATTACTAATTACTATGGTGGTTTGTACGATGGTTGGGTCTGGCTAATTGTGTATAGGGGTCTCGGGGCTGTGATATGCGAGAGGTTTGCGGCGGAGGGCGCGAATGTCGCTATTAATTACTATTCGAATGCAGATGCGGCGCGGGAGCTGGCTGGGAGGTTGTCGAAGGAATATGGAGTCACTTGTCATGTTTTGCAGTCGGTATGTTTTATTCTTCTATTTTCTTTTTAGGGGTTGATTTGGATTGTAGGGTGTTTGTTGACTGTTGAGTGTCTAGGATACGCTGGTTGCGGAGGAGAATGAGAAACTGGTCAATACGGCCGCGGAGTTGCTTGGTTCCCTGGATATTCTGATTGCTAATGCGGGGTGGACGCGATTCACGCGCCCGGGTGATATCTATGATATGTCGCATGATGAGTGGAATAAGGTATGTTGCTTTTAGAAAAAAAGGTTCTGGGGTGGGTGATTATTCCGAGACTGACCCGTTATTAGTGCTGGAATGCCAATGTTATGTCGCACTTGCAGTTGATGCAGACTGCTAAGCCTATTCTGTCGAAGAACCCTGATGGAGGTGTTTATATCATGACTTCGTCGATTGCGGTAGGTTTTAGACTCCTTATCCTATGATCCATATGTTAAGTAAACAAAAGCTGATAATGTCAGGCCTCCGCGACGGGCGGAAGTAGTATGGCGTATTCGGTCACCAAGGCTGCAGGTCTGCACTTGATGAAGCATTTTGCTTTCTCGATGGGCCCTGGGATTCGTGTGAATGCGGTTTTGCCGGGCTTGCTTTTGACTGAATGGGTGAGTGCTTCTGGTCCCAGTTTGCCCCCCCCCCCCCCCCGCGGATTGAGTGCTGAGGATGGGATGTACGTGATAGGGTCAAAAGTTCGGTGAGACTGCGATCAACGCGATGAAAGATCGCGCTGCCTTGAGGCATGAGGTTTGTTATTTCCCTTTTCACAGTCGTATCTAGGCCCGGAACCTTTCTGATGAACTACGAAACAGACTTTCTTGGACGACTGCGCAGATGCGTATATCAATCTGGCGAAAAATACCTCCATGACTGGTCAGCAGATCACTGTTGGTATGTTGCCCTGCAATGGTACCGAAATGATTGTTGATTGCTAATTAGAGCACGTTAGATGCCGGGTTGACCCTTGGGCATGTTTAGTCCTTGAGGCTTTGTGGCAACGGTATTGATGCGAAGCCGAAGACTTGCAAGGTTCTGCTTTTCCGGGTGCGCATCGGAATAATCGATGTAGCTCTTGATGCTGCGATAGGCCGATAAAACAAACATAGATTATGAAACAGAAGCATGGACTAAATCAACCGACTAGGAAAACACAAGTCCGCCAGATGGAGACCACTGCCAGATATAGTTCAAGACCCTGTGGAACTATGTCTTTTTTACAGAATGCTTTATATCGACCATATGGAATGATACAGAAAGTAGTCATCATAAGCCGGCTTTGCAATGTGGATAGGCTGAAATAGAATGGAAGGAATTGGCTATAAACTCCAATGTGTAGTCTGCAAATCATCTCCGAATACGGACTCCATAGAGACTGGGATCATAACCAAGGGCAACAAGCTGATTTTAGGTGTCAATCGTCTCTCGCATCCAAGCCGAATGATTCGGCAGAGTTTGCTAAAGCAATACTGCTAGCCCAAGTAATTAATTTCAAAATCCCTGCATCG
Organism: Aspergillus avenaceus; assembly: GCA_009193465.1. Classification (NCBI taxonomy): domain Eukaryota; kingdom Fungi; phylum Ascomycota; class Eurotiomycetes; order Eurotiales; family Aspergillaceae; genus Aspergillus; species Aspergillus avenaceus. The sequence continues at coordinate 60,267 of ML742083.1, read as the reverse complement.
ATGCTTGCGGCTCCATTTCTACAAATGGTAGTGCCCATGGTTGAATATTCACAATCTCCAAAGTCTCTTGAGAAAACGCACGTGAGGTTAACTTTATGTTAGAATTTATTGCACGTCTATCAGATTAGTTGTTTTCAGAAACACCGTGAAAACCTTCTCCCCCAAACTGATTCTGACTTCCGTATTGCCAGAGGTTGATTAGATCCAAGTCTAGATTCCACGGGATAAAGGGACCTGGACCGGGAAATGATTCTGCAAAAGATTCCATTCCATAGTCCCCCTGAGAGAAACTTTGCTCGGGTGATACTTCCTCGGCTGTGAGATCATTGTTTTGGTCACCCAGCCAGTTATGAAAATATGCTCCAGAGGCTAATTCGTGCGGCAGCCCAGTTACCATCGAACCCGATGCCTGAGTGCTATTAGGATACGCACTATATTCGGAGTTTGTGCCCTAATTTATATCAGTAAGATCGTCCCATACAACGAGCGAATGGACGCATAGTGTTAGGGGCCTCCAGGAATTGCTCAATTGACATACATATGAGTAGTTTGAGGAAGCTTGCCTGTAATCAGGTGGTTGATTATGATTGTCTTGGGCAGAGCGGATCGGATGACGTTTGACAGCTCCTTCCGTTTGCTCATATGGACGTTTCGGTGCAGCTTTGACGTTGGTGTGCACCCTAGCTACATATTCAACAGCCACCGACCTCATCTTCTCCAATAGTTCATAAGCTAGATTCGGCAAAGCTGCACCACTCGCTTGTAGCCCTGGACACAGTGAATCGATGATCACACTCAAGAGCTGGACATCCTTTGAGACATAGGAGTCACCCGGGTTCTGTAGGATATTCGCAAATAAAATTATGAATGCCGACAACGAGTGATAGAGCGTAAGGCTATAGCCTGTTAGTCAATTCCACTGATGGTTGAGTTGATAAATGAGTATACCCAATTAAAGCTGAGTCTTGAAGCCCATGCTGCCCTAAAACTGTCAATAAATCTGCAGTAGACCTAGCGGCATCAAGACATATCAATTGCCCGGAATAAACTCGATCCCCAATATCTCCGCAACCCCGGTGAGCCAAGTCATTGCGTAACTCTTCATATTCGGCTAGTGGATCCTGAAAGGCCCAACAGCGGTGCAATGTCGCCAAGCAATTATAATATTCGAGATGCAATGTGAAAACAGAGCGGAGAGCCCCTTCCGAGCAACTTATTTGACTTCCGGGTCGTATGTCAGCCGGCAGGGACATGCACCAATCTTGGAGCTTCCTGTCTAACTCAGATATGGTTCGAAATCTCTTTATTGCCGGATATTTTCTCGATCGGGCGCTATAAAGCTCCGAGTAAACCTCACTAGTGATTCTACCCAATCTCATATGGCTCAGGAGCACAGTGATGGACCGGGGGTTCTCAAGCGTCAGCTGCTTCTCATCTGGGATATCAATCTCCGTATCTCTGTCGTCGATTGCCGGGGGTCTTCCTAAGCGAAGGCTGAGAGTTTTGTCAAATGAATATAGACACCAGAAGACAATATACCGCTCAGAGATTTCTGGCGGCGAAAGGCGCAAGTCCTTCACCTGTTGTTGCAAACCGATGGAAGTCGCAACCCGCGCAGCAGCTCCTATCGCAATGTAGGCGGCGTCTTTATCGAGCAGAATGTCCATAGTCAGCCCCTATATTTATTTTTATTAGTTTGAGAAATAGCCCTATACCACTACGTGAGCGGCCTTACCATTGTTATTAGCGCTTGGATAGTCATAAAGTCTCGACAGTTAAGGGATAACTCGGTGAAGACATGCCACGAGTTCCGAATGTAGTCCAATGCTGCAGTATATGTCCGTGTTGAACCTTCGGAAATTGCATATATGTCCTCATCAAGTGATAATAAGCCACCAAGGGCGAGGATCACATTGAATGAAGCATACCAAGAAGTGCTTTTAGGTGGATTATTCGAGTATTGCTGTACGTACAACTGTTCGAACTTGTCCCTCCGAAATAACGGTATGACACTATTTAATGTATCAAAGTAGCCTGTACTTGTATGAGAGAGGGTATTTAATAACAAATCGTCATGGTCTTACATGATATGAGTGGATCAGCTACATTTTTGGGTGGCAACGGAGCCTGGCCCCTGTGCACGTGGCTGGGATACAAGCAAGTTTCCTTAAAAATGGAGATCTCTTGCGCTCGTTTCTTGACAAGATCAGAAAGGTCGGAACAGTTCGTCCTGTTAGTGATCCAATTCAATCCAGCGGGGGAGAATAGAGAAAGATTGGACGCAGTGCCTACAACATAGGGACCACGTTAGCACGATTTCATACCTCTTCAGATCCATTATGAAAGGTGTATTTACCAATAAAGGTAGAATTTCCCTCATCGTGAAGCAAAAGCATAGACAAGCGGTCATCTAAATCTGTTGTCGGAGAGCCTGTTGTTGCGGGAGTGGTAGCAACTTCATCCGCAAGTCCTGATGCAGCTAGAATAGATTCCATGCGCTCTATACGGCTTTCCATATGCAAAATCCTTCCTCGTCTGAAGATACAGAAGCGACGAGATATGGACATGTTAGGGGAGTGGAGGTCTTTTTCAACAGGCTTTGTGCTCTACTCACCTGTCGGGTTTGGGCACCTTTCGAGGGAGAAAAGTTGTAGTACATTCCTCGTCTCGCTGAACACAGCGGGAACAGCTTTGTCCCTCTCTCTGGCATTTTACCTATTGCAAAGTATGTTAGCTTTCATTGGGGATGAAGTGCTTTACATTAGACGCCAGCATGGGTGACATCACCTTTGCAGATCTGCATTTGTCACAAGAGGTCCGCAACGCATGGCCATAGGGGGCTTGTGATTCCATCAGATTGATGACGTACTCTTAAGTCAGCTACGAAGTTACTCGAAGAAACAACTTGAAGGATTAATTACTGAGTATCTCAGGAAAGGATACGTAATATATAATTATCAAAAGAAAGGGGAAGTTACAAAGATAAAGAGAAAGGATGTCAAAGGTATTTAGCACCAGAAGTGGGTCTAGTCTATCAACCTAAAAAACCTTTGACTCAGCGGATATAGTTCGTTAGGATATTCCGAGTGCAAAGAGAAAGGAAAAGAAAAAGAAAAGCAGCCAAAAGAATGACGTTCTCTCTCACGTGGCAAGAAAACCGGGCACTTGACCCGCTACACTGAATTAAGTTAGGCGTTTTTATTTATCTGTTTTCCCTTCCATTAAACATTCTTCTTTTCTTTTTCCCTTTGCGTAACTGGAAGTTCTGTATATCATTTACAGAACTACTTTTGAGATCTACTAGAAGTTCTCCACTTTTGGAACTCATGCACTTCATCATACATCGGATAGTCTCATAACTTAGTTAACCTTTGCGCCGATCAACTATTCCTCATCTGTGAGAACGGACATTTTCTACCTCGAATTTGAGGGAAAGGTGTAAATAAAAGAAAAAGTAAAAAAGCAGAGACCCACACACTGGCAACAATATAGGGCATGCGTCTCAGGAGTCAGACAGCATGCTGTTCAAAAATCTACGGAGCACTAGCAGAAAATCCCGTTTGCAAAAGCCGAAATCCGAATCGTACCCACTTCATCACTTTAATTTAGTCTTGACCTGCTAACTTCCAATTTATGACCCATGCAAAGGTGGAACGACCTCAGCAAATGACCACGGTCAGGGTGGATACCTTGTCCACTTTAGGTAAAATGCTCAATCAAGAAACATTTTGGTACTGGAACAAGCTGTAGTCTAATATGCACAGACATTCTTTCTGCAACCTACTCAGGTTGCTAAGTATTTATCGCTATCTTGACTAACTCTCGAGAAATGTCTGATTAGATTCTATGCATCTAGATGCTTGTTTCGAAGGGTATTGTATGTACAGAACGTTACGTCTTCATGATAATAACGATAATAATAATAATAAAAAGGAGGAAAAAATTTCAGAACAAAGGGGGGGAAAGGAAGAGAGAAAGAGAGGAAATAACAATATGCACGCATTTGGATTTGGGTCTCAGTGCAACCCCGCAGAGATGCAAATGAAGGGCTGTGTTTAGAGGGCACGATGTCTCGCAGAATCATGAGGAAAACTGAATGCTAAATGATAAATAACAAGAGAGCTCCAAATAAGCCACACCAGGTAAGCGGTGTACAAGATATAACCAACACGATATTCGATGTAATCAGCGTGGGGGAACCCCATCTAGATGTCAACACAACTGTTAATGTGGTAAGGCCCGTATGCCTTCAAATCCCGTAGTTATTTCCGTCGTATCGCCTTCTCGCCATTTCACCGTCACCGCCAGGCGCATGATTAACCCCCCCTGGACCATATGTCTCGTCAACTCCCAGCGTTGATTGGTACATAAGGGCCTCCTGGGGCCAGTCACCGGTACCTATATCGAAGGCCTCGGTCCTTCTGTCATAGAACCCAGGTGGGCCAGATGCGAAACCACTCGAGGCACCACTATAGTGTTGCTGGTTGGCAAGGGAGTCTGTCCTGGGCATGGTTCGGTAAGGTAAATTTTCCATCGTGGCGGGGTTTGCACTTGCTTCCACTGGGGTAGTAGTTGCTGAGTTGGCAAAGTCGCCAAAGTCAAACCCAAAGTCAGGGTGTCCAATGGTTGCGGGTGCTTCAGCTTTTGCCGGCATTGCCTCAGTGGTTGAAGATGTTGCCGGTCGTGTTGGTTCCGCAATCTGCGGAACTATGGGGGCTGCTTCTGGAACTGCAATAGGGCTATCGATACCTGGCTCTGGAGCTGCACTGTAAGACCCCAGGCCCTCGGGGTGTTCCATAAGGACAGGTGCTGGCGACCGAGGCACGGCGGAATCATTGTCTGGGATCACAGTAGACCGCCGAGTGCTATTGCCCATCATACTGCCCGGCTTGGAACTTCTGCTCACGCGATGTTGAGGGGGCTCTGCGAAGTGGTTTTCCGATCCCTCCATGTCCCGGATACTGAACTGAGCAATCGTACGTAGCTTCCTGGTAACCCAGGAGGCTAAAACTTTACCTCGCTGTTTCTCACCAAGGCGAGACCGAGGGAAGTCGCCATGGGAGACAAAGGCCACAATATCAGCGACCACTTGGTGCTCGTTGAGGATAGCATTAACAATAACAGGTACCAGAGATGCTAAGTAAGCCTTCCTAGTAACTTCAACGACCACGACTATTAAGCCACCCGCTTGAAAGACAGCACTATAATGATCATATTAGCTCACCAATACTGCACTAACGTTGCTGTGCCGTTGTTCACTTACCATCCTCCTGTCACAATGTTGCGATGGCAACTCTCAACTGAGCTCTCAATGTCCATTGGGAAATGGTTCAGACCGTTAACCTCGAAGGTCTCGCCGATTCCCCCAAGAACGAAAAGGACCTGCATCTCAACCGGCTGGCCACCAGGTCCAATAGGTCTTGTCACCGTATGAAGGAAACCCAGATCTCCGGTACGCACATACGCTACGCCGGGGTCTCCATCCACAATTCGCCCGTTGAAACGTTCCTGATCGAAATCTTGCTTGGAACCATAGAATCCCTTGGCACAAGCATCAGATTGAATCCAGATCTCTCCGTATTCGCCCACATGAGACAAAGTACAAGTCTCCGGGTTGGCGATAGCTATTTGCGTATTCACGGGAACCATTCCGGAATCTTGGATAGACAGAGCAGTCGGATCCGTGTCGGGATCCACAGGGCAGATAAGACCACGACGCAAAGCCCGAAGGTCGAGAAACAGTTCGATGGGTTCAATGCACATATATGACCTTGTGACCACCATGGGGTTGAGGACATGAGAGTACACAATATTGATCGCGGTACGATCAAGGCTAGCAGAAGCGAAGTGCAAACGTACTTTCTGGTCTGCGAGGGAAATTATGTCAGCAAACGCATTTTGGCCGATACAAGATTAACAACGTACATATATCGATACGTGGTCGGCTTTCGGCAGATATCATCAAATTCTTCAGCTCTTGAAGCTGGAACCCTTTCCCAGCCATTGCCGTCATAGCGTAGTCCAACATCTGACTGGTAGCATACGTATCTTTAATCTTATATCGCGCAAGGGTGACAAAGAGAGTCATGGGGTTTTGTGCGAAGTCCACGGGGGATACAAGATAGGTTGGAGCTCCTAGACGCTCTTATTAATAGGGAAAAGAGAGATCGAGAATAATGACTTTGCTTACCAACGTAGATACCCATTAGGCATGTATGGAGGAATCCAAGACCCAAGGTGCTTCGAACACTACCCAGGACTGGTCTTGCACTGCTCATCTGACATGTTTCCTTCTGTACCTTACACATACCCATGATTGTGTCATGGCCGATGTGAACAGATATCCTTCTTTGGTCTGGCGTCCAGTAGGTCCAAACCATTGCCGGCGTACTCCCCTGCAACCACGCATCCTTCACAGTATAACCGAGCTCCCGACAACCGTGCGACTGTTTCGTAGGTTTGGTTGTGTTATAGATAGCTGGGACGCCTATCCGAAGGACCTGTGCAGATTGCTTGATATGCTGCGAAACTAGCTTCTGTCTCATTACATGATCAACGTCGCTGTTGACAAGAATGGCTTTCACGTTGAAGTCATTGATGACGTGTAGGAAAGCAGGGGCATCTTCAGAAAGACGATTTTGGTCAATAGGCGGAAGAGGAATGGCAACCACTCCCAAGCAGAAGCAGGCATGGACTGCATAGACGTATTCTTCGGAGTGGGTATACATCAAAACTAGATGGTCGCCGGGGCGTGCCTTGACCTTGTTCCTTAAATAGGTTGCCACGGCTGCAACTTTCAAATCGAACTTTTTCCATGTTATCCCCTTTCCTTCCTTTCCACGGCCGTCTATAGAGCAATAAGCAAGTTCTTCCGCTTGTCGGGAGACACGCCAGTGAAGAAGATCCACGATGGTCGCAAAATTATTGAGTGGTGTCGAGGTACGATCGTCCATAACCACTTCGCGGTAATCCACGCCGGAATACTGTTTTTCTTGCATAGCAAGCATTTCTTGTCTTGACATCAAGGCTAAGGGAGACCAGATACCTCCAACAGGGTCGACACCGATCGGCAAATTCATCACCGATCGCTCAACACCGAATTTAACATGAACGCACGGCAGGGTACCGGAATCAAAGTCTCTGCGACAGAGCATGTTTCCGATCTCTTGTCTACCGTTCTTGGTAACACGAGGAAGTGTGTTAGGGGCTGTGAGAAGCACGCAGTAGACTCGCAAGTGATGCTCCTGGTAGAGGAGTTCCATGCATCTTTCAGCCAGAGATTCCAGGAGAACAGAGTCCAGCTGCCGTGGTGGTCCGCCTGAGGTCGCTGGTGCGGTGGATGCTGCGTACGATTCTAGCACAACGATAGGAAGATGCTCTTCGTTCACGAAGACATCGAACGCGGTACAATCATGTATCTTGGGTACGTTCTTCAGCAGGCTGACAATCATATGCTGGACAAAGAAGTAACGGTGTTCAATGATTTCCTGCCCGTGCTCAACCCATTCAACCTTCTGGCGAAGGCGGTCCTCGTAGAGGCCTAGGACAAAGATCTTACCCTCAATCACACATCCAAGAAGACCAGTGCGCAGGAATTCTGGCTCAACAAGCACGGGTGTTGGGTTGCCCTCTTCAAACTTGTATGGGCGAGCATGAAATATCGCTTCGGTATGCTTTGGCAGCGCCCAGAAACCCCCAGAAAGCGATGGGGAGTCTACCCATATCTCTCCGATCACATTTGTTGTGCACAGTAAATTTGTCTCGGGGTCGACAACAGCGAGTGTGGCATCAGGAAGAGGATATCCAAAAGAGCCAACGCGCACAGCATGTGGCATAGAGCCAGCAAATTTCCTTGCCTCCTCGCCCATGGCCAAAATAACAATCTCATTGCTCTTTAATGCCTCTTTGTCAAGAAGGACTTCTTGCATCTCGTTCTTTGTTTGCTCTTTCGGAGCAGGAGCCGGGGACGAGCCCCCACTCAACAAACTACTTCCAAACCCGCTGTTGCCTTTAGTTTTCTCGGACTGTTTCTCCTCTTTCTTGAAATCCTCGCGCTCATTTGGATCCATCTCATGGGTTAAAGAACAGCCCATCCGCTCTTCACCACCTAACCAGTCTCGTACGCTGACTACCATACCACCATGCTCAGGCAAGCATAACATCGGGGCGACGATTTCTCTAGCCCTTGGGTTCCTCATAGGTCTTAACCATCTATCGGATAGGATCTCATGAAACTCAGGGTCGACAGTAAGGGTGTCAATGAGGCAAAGCTTTACACTTCCAAAGTTAGGTTCCGAGTTTTTCTTATAGTGTCGTGTAGACATCGGATCCTGTTGGTAGTTATAGGCAGCAATCTTCAAGCCAGGATAATCTGCCGCCATGATGGTTGCTCTATACTTCGTAATAAGATGTGCATAAAGCCCCGGCGTTTCGACGGCCCGGTCCTCTAGCCAGACCGTTGTATGTCCTCCATACACTGTAAGGAGCACCCCTAAGATCATACCTATTCCTTGTCTGGGATCGAGGTAACTTATAAGAGTCTCTCCATGAGGCCTTACTTTCGAAGACCCAGGCACAGTAGAAATGATCGCACTGAAGCAAGCCATTTGATGCATTATTGTTCGATGACTCATGACGACACCACGCAAATCTCCTGTAGGAGCTCGTGAAAATTCAATGTACGCCAGATCAGGAACCACCAATGGTGGTACGTCATCCTTCTTCTTTGGATGAAAACTGCCAAATTCGTTGGTTTTCCACCACTCAACTCCTCTTGGCCAGTTCAGTTTCTGGGCGGTGATATCTCTTTGGAAACTTTTCAGATTGTTTTCCGTAGTCAATGCAAGATGGGCTTGGGTTGAGGTGAGGACAAGATTTAAGCTTTGATAATCTTCGAGACTATTAATGGGCACAGCAACAACACCGGCGATGAAGCAGCCCATAAGCGCAACGGCGAATTCTATAACCTCGGAGTCACGATAGATAAGAGCTACTCGGTCTCCACGATACAGATTACTCTTATCGCGGATAACCTGTGCCACCTTTTCAGCACGACTCGCGAGTTTCTCCCATGTGATAGACGCTATTTCTTTGCCTTTCTGGTCCAAGACCCAATAAGCGGCCTGTTTAGAGTGGATTCGAGCACGGTGACGAAGAACAGCAGGGATATTGTCGAAGTTGGACATGGGCATATTCTTGTCATGCGGGTCGTGTACTGCGAATGGTATATCACGAGGCTCCAAAGGAAGCAGATGCTCAATCGCTGGACCATGAGGCAATTCAGAGGCAGGTATCAATGGCGGTGCTATATTTGCAGTGGGGGAGAATGCATCGGATGTAGAGTAACGGTGAAACCCGCCACCCCCGTAACTATCTCTATAGTCATCTTGCTGTTGTCCGGCAAAATCGGAGAAATACCCTTGCTGCGAGTCAAGCATGGTCGAGTGTCGCGTGAGCCCACCGGGGGGCATTTCATAAGCACCCACAGTCTCGTCTATGGGCTCATGATACGAACCGGGGTTAAAAGCATAATTCTGGCTTAATAACGTAGCTGTCCTCGAATCTTCTCGTGTAACAGGCGGGGGTTGTGCCTTAGGCAGAAACAACGAATCATAAGAACCGGAAGATGGCATTCGATCCAAGGCCTGCAGAAAAGTACTGTCCCGGTCAACCGTTCCTTGTGTATCCGCACTAATCTTTCGATCATGTCCGAAGCTTCCGTTGCCCAAGATGCTATTACGTCCGTTCCCGAAGGCCGAGTAACCTTGGGCTGAAGAATCGGCTGTAGGCGGTCGAACATTGAGAATGGCCTGGGGGGCGTTGTTTGAACTAGTGAACGAAGAGGAGGGTCCTTCTGAGCTGGGAGTGTTGAAATCGAGTCCGTTGTTCGGGCCAAAGAATTGTGATAGAAGAATTGTGCGACGTTTCTGATAACTTGGGTACGGTCAGCTCTAGCTATTCCATCTAGAAAACCCGAGTGTTTGGTTCATTCCAGCAGTAATCAAATATGTCCAAAGCTCTTAGGCGCTTTACGGGCATCCCCAGTTCATAGTCCATCTCCGACAGAGATTACTTACCCTTTTTCTGTAATGTCGCCCTCCTAATAGAAACAATGTATTAGCCTAAATGTCAACCGAGCAAGCATAATTCCCACCCCATGGAAGAATAACCATGGGTTGCATCACTTCGTCCGTACCTCCAATTCTTTGTCGAGATCCCGCAAGGCGCTGTTGAGTTCGGGGTTATCGTCCGCCATTTTCGAAGCACTCAAGGTGAACTTGTTGAGGGGCTTTCATGCGAATCCGCGTACAACAGGGCCGAAAGGCTCAATGATCCTCATCTCAGGATGTTTGAGCGTCAGAATAGAAGCGCTAAGAGGGATCTGCCAGGGATCATCAACTTGGTGCGGTCCCCTAGCGATGGTATCGTGAAGTGACCTTCTTGTACTCGGGGGTTGTCTCTATTTCTCCGCGCTTAGAGCCACAACGTCACCTGCCGCCGTGGCTTGAAGCCCCTCAAAGCCGGCCTCCACACCCAAGGGGAGCCAATCACAATTCCTAACTTCATGCACCGCCACAAGAACAGAGGAGAAATAAGCATCAGGGCACGAGGATCATCCCTCATTGATTGTTGAAAGAAAAAAAAAAATTGAAATCAGGTCATTAATAATTAAATTAAATGACATTATTTAAACAATGATTAACCTGGCTATTTTCATTATTCTAAGTTTGACGTTGTTGAGAGTTTGGGTTGTTCTGATTTTCCAAAACGGGTGGTCCCTGTACCTGATCGATATGATATGTGCATACATACATGGAAATCATCAAAACTGGACCACAAACAGAGCGTAGACTTTGAATTAATGCGACGCACTCAAAACTGAAAAATACTATCTATTAAGGATATAAATAATCAAATGAGTTGACCGGGTTAGGTTGTGACAAAACAATTCTATCTGCTTTAGGTGTCAGGCTGTTGGGGAGTTGCCAAAAGAAAAGAATAATAATTAGCCTATCAAATAGATCGAGATGTAGATAAACTAGACAAAGATACAACAAACTGCATTTTACCGAATTACTTCCACATCCATTTCCACAGTTTCTACTTTCTAAGCCTAGTCGGGTATAGTGTACTGGAAACAATCAGGGAGTCGATCACATGATCGGAGGGAGATGGTTGGCTACCGAACTGCCCTAACGCACCCACAGAGTTAAGCGAGCGCACCTCGAATTTCCTGACCGTCAAAGGAAACATTTCAGCCGACCGACTGCTATCGTCGACGTTGAACGCTCACCCAACGACACCGTCCGCCACCCTTTACGAATCCCTCCCTCGACAACAGGTGCATTCGGCGTTCATAATGTCTGACCACGGGGAAGTCGAGGTCGAAAACCCCGCCGGGGCTTTCCAGGTCCTGCCCAAGGAGGCTATCGCGGAGATGGGTAGCGTCAAGCTCTTCAACAAGTGGAGCTACGAGGATGTTGAGATCAGGGATATCTCCTTGACGTAGGTGTTTCCCAATTCTTTGCGATTTGCTATATACGACGAAGAAGGACGCGTCTCGTCGACCGGATGCCCAGTTGAAATTTGGGTGGAAAGTGATGCGACAACGAGAGGGGGGCAAAACGAGATGGAATACAGGAGATTGGGCGACGGAAGGGGAATGCGATCAAGCAATGGAGGAAAATACATGCATCTACGGGATTAGATTTGCTGACTCGAATTCACACACATAGCGACTACGTCCAGATCCGCAACCCCGTCTACCTCCCTCACTCCGCTGGTCGTTATGCCGCCAAGCGTTTCCGCAAGGCTCAGTGCCCCATCATCGAGCGTCTGACCAACTCTCTCATGATGAACGGCCGCAACAACGGAAAGAAGCTCATGGCTGTCCGCATTGTTGCCCACGCTTTCGAGATCGTACGTGCCACTGTGAAGGAAGAATGAAGGGTGTATCAAAAGTCAGGAAGTACTGACGAATTCTGCAGATCCACGTCATGACCGACCAGAACCCTCTCCAGGTCGCCGTTGACGCCATCGTCAACTGCGGTCCCCGTGAAGACAGCACCCGTATCGGTTCCGCCGGTACCGTCCGTCGTCAGGCCGTTGATGTCTCTCCTCTCCGCCGTGTCAACCAGTCCATTGCCCTCTTGACCATCGGTGCCCGTGAGGCTTCTTTCCGTAACATCAAGAGCATTGCTGAGTGCCTCGCTGAAGAGCTTATCAACGCTGCTAAGGGAAGCTCGAACTCTTATGCCATCAAGAAGAAGGACGAGCTCGAGCGTGTTGCCAAGAGCAACCGGTAAAGGGATTATGTTGGGCGTATTCTCCGTTTGGTCCTGTTTTTATCTGTACTGGAGTGGACGGGGGGTTTTATCAGGATTCAGTCGATTTGCATGCATCTGCGCGACTGTACATACCTAAAACAGTCTCTGGAGGGAGCAAGATCCAAAAACGAGAATGGGACGGCTTTCTTCTATAGTAGTTGAGATGCGATCATGAAGACCTCGGGCTTAAAGTCGGTACCTTTTTTTTATATTTTGTTCAACGAAAAAAAGAATCTTCTTAAATCTTCTAAGTCTTATTCTGTCGTTGATGGCATTGTATATCTTGTAACCCGATTTGAGTGATATCATGTCACCATTGGTCAAAAGACAAAATACGTGGGGAAAGAACAAGATATGACATTTTGTAAGGCCTGTATTATCACTTGTGACTAGTATATAGTAATTCTATGGGGAGTCGAACTAAGTGCTGTACGGAGTAAGCGTGGGAAGTGTGATCTCCGCCCCAAACATTAGTCGCTTATCGATAGTCGACCCGTTTCCCGAGCAAGAAAAAAAAAAAAAAAAAAAAAAAAAAAAAAGTTCGGACGTCTTGTTATCAACCACACCTATTTTTCTCCACCCGGTTACAATCCACCACAATTGTCCGGGTCTTTTTAACACCACTACTATTTGACACAATGGTGAAAAGAAAGTTGGGAGCTTTGGAAAAGGTCGAAGCAGACCTGTAAGTTTACTCCTGCTTTATGTTCATCATTTGCTCATCTCGATGCGAAATTTGAAGATTTCAATTCCACCACTGACAGCTTTTGGATTTGATCGATAGGCCCAATTTACAACACAAAATTCGCAGAGACCCGAAGTAAGTCGATCGCGCGATATAGACCTTGTGAATATCAAACCCAGAACTGCTAATCTAATCTGTGTTCGGATAGGTCGTACATTGAAGACTTCCGCGCTCAACATTACCAATATGAGAGTCACCGCGAAATTTTCATGGCTGCGCCCACCGCGGCCAACGATACTGGTATCATCTCGTTGCGCGAGTTGATTGACTTCATCGCTCATGTAGCCGATTGCTACCCTGATATTACCAAGGATTTCCCTCAGCAGCTTATGGACATCTTGACGCAGCACCACTTGGTCTTGGAGCCGGAACTTCGAGAGAAGATCGTTGGGAGTCTGGTGTTGCTGAGGAAGAAGGACCTCCTTGATTCTGCGACGTAGGTTATTGTCGACTATTTGGATGGTTGTGAAAGGCCGCGACTGACATTGGCACGTTTAGTTTACTTCAGACCTTGTTCCCTATTCTTATCACTACCCCCAGCAAGACGCTACGAGCACTTATCTTCCAGAAGATCTTAATGGACATCCGTGCCTCGAATGCTAAATCCGTCAACCATAAGCTCAACCGCACGATGCAGACAGTCCTCTTCAACTTGGTGACATCTGATCGCGTCTCGTCCAAGGGTCTGTGGGCCATCAAGCTCATCCGTGAATTATGGAAGCGGCAAATCTGGTCCGATGCGAAGACGGTGGATGTTATGAAAGAGGCCAGTCTGTCGGAGAACGAGAAGGTCATCATTGGCGGTGTCCGCTTCTTCCTGGGTGGAGACAAAGAGCGTGAAGAAATGGAAGATGAGAGCAGTGACGAGGAGGCCATTGACATTGGAAAGGTCAAGCATCAAACTACCATCAACAAGAAGACAAGAAAGAAGGCCCGTGCTGTCGAAAAGGCAAAAGCTACCATCAAGAGGAAGGAGCGCAAGAAGGGCCAACCTCATCCTTTGAACTTCTCTGCGCTACATCTATTGCATGATCCCCAAGGGTTCGCTGAATCCTTGTTCTACAAGCACCTTCAAAATGGCAAGTCGAAGCTCAGCCTTGAGCAGAAGCTCCAGGTGCTGCAGCTGGTTACCCGCTTGGTTGGGTTGCACAAACTGCACATCATTCAGCTCTATTCTTACTTCCAGAAATACCTCACTCCCCGACAGCCCTCAGTCACTTCTTTCTTGGCATCACTTGCCCAAGCCTCCCATGATCTCGTTCCTCCGGATGTTCTCGAGCCCTTGATCCAGAAGATCGCAAATGAGTTCGTATCCGAAGCATCGGCCTCGGTGGTCGCTACCGCCGGTCTCAATGCCATCCGAGAGATTTGCGCGCGTCAGCCCCTTGCTATAGATGATACACTGCTACAGGATCTTGTCATGTACCGAAAGAGTAAGGATAAGGGTGTGGTGATGGCCGCCAGAGGCTTGCTCAGTCTCTACCGGGAGGTTAACCCGGAAATGCTCAAGAGGCGAGACCGCGGCAAGGATGCCTCCATGGGTCTGCGGTCTGGTGAGAAGAAGGAGAGACGCTTTGGTGAGGATGAAGTGGGTGGTATTGAGGGCATTGAACTTTTGGAACAATGGAAAGAGGAAGAGCGCAAGAAGAAGAGGGCCGAGAAGGGACTCGCTTCCGATGAGGAAGACGACGAGGAAGAAGATGAAGCGGCTGCTTGGGATGCTTGGAACGTGGAGGATGATGAAGACAGCGATGATTCTGGCGGCTGGATTGATGTTCAGAGCGACGCCGAGATCGACCTGAGCGACTCCGAAGACGAGAAAGAAGGCCGTCCGGCCAAGAAGGCTAAGCAGGATGGTGAGGATAAGGACAAGACCGGATCTGAAGATAAAGCAGAGACCAAGAAGCAGAACCTTGCAACCACTCGTATCCTTACGCCTGCGGATCTGGCCAAGCTCCAAGAATTACGCTCTCAAGCAGCGGTCGACGCGCTCGTTCCAGGCACGAAGAATCGCCGTGGACAGACCAATACCACACGCCATAAGGATGATCCTTTGACGGCGGAAGAAATCGAGGGATTGGCGGCTCTGTCGGCTGGAAAGGCCACGCGTGAAGAGCGAATCGCCCATGCCAAGGAAGGAAAGACAGACCGTGCTGACCATAAGAGTGTGACTGCGAAGAGAAAGGAGCGCAAGGAAGAACAGGGCAAGAGTACTACAAATAAGGAGAAGGCTCGTCGGAAGAACTTCTTCATGACTCTAGGCAAGGCCAAGAGTAAGGGCAAGAGGAGTCTTGTAGAGACTCGCAATGTCCTGAAGGCGCATCAAGACCGACAGAAGCGTGGTGGACGGAGAGGAAACCTTGGAACAAAATAGGAGTCGATTGTGTTCTGGTAGTTATTCTCGATTATGTTTATAATAGAGCGGCGCAATGTCGGTTTGATGGCCATATCCGAGTATATACAAGTAGCTGTGGCCAAGCCATTGAGCTCTCCACGAGTAGTAAAATAGAAACGAAGCATTGAAACTTAGCCTCAGAACATAGTGTCGAGTCACTACTACAGTACTCTAAGTACTACTATTACTACTACTACTACTGGCATTCAAGTTGCCGGTTTGGAATATATACATCCAAATAGTAGTAGAGACTGACTACTGTTCCGAAATGATACTCTACTACTGGTGGTAAATATATATCCAGCCCTAAAATAGAACCCTGTCCAAATTCCCTACTAATACACTATGACTGGAAATATCAGTTAAAATAATATCATACACAAACCGATCAGACACTATAAACCCATATATCCAACACAAGCCCGTCAATCAACATAACACCAACAAAAATCACATCAAACCAAGAACAACCCTAATCCCCCGAAATAGGATATATTAAATCGAAGACGGAACAAGACACGTGGGGAAAGGAATGCGCGTCCCGCGTCGCGCGTTCCCGCGGGAGCTTTAATTAGAAAAAGAAAAACGAAAAAAAATCCAGACACAAATCCCAGCCATTCGATTTCTGTTTCCGTCGTCATCGATTTTCCCATTTACTTCTTCAATCCAGTTGTCCCCCCTTTCAACTCTGACTCTTACATTCTTAATTACCCTTTACACACTAAAACATTCCCTCTAACAAAGCTTACCACTCCAATTATTTCTATTCAACCTCCGCACAAGACAAACCCATTCTCTTAATCTTCACATCTACACATCTACATAAACCAAAAAATGTCCTCACAAACCACCGACCTATCCAAGCGCAGACGCTTCCAACCACCCATCACCACATTCTTCACCGCAGCAACGGGGTCCGACCCCACCGTCTGTGCCCCTCACTTATCACACACCCACTACTCCGCCGCAACCTCGTCCCCCACCCCCGCCGTCCCAGCCAAGGTCCAAGCGTCCCTCCTCTCAGTCGGGATGCGCGTCCGCAAATCCGTCGCAGAGGGGTACAAGACCCAGCTCTCCAAATCCGAGAGTAGCAGCAGCAACAGCAGCAGCAAGCCATCTCTCTATTCCAACAATACCCCCGTCGTCACATGCTCAACCACTTACACCGAGCTGGCGCCTTTCTGCGGGACGACGAAATCAGGCAACGAGTACCAAGGCAAGGAGTCTCGAATGGATGAACTTGTCACGGATGACGGGGATGCGTTCTCGTTGCCGCCTAGTAGTCAGGAATCGGTCGAGTCGGTGGTGCCCGTTAGCGGACACAAGCGGTCTTATGATTCTGATGAAGAGGAGGAGGATATCGGGTTCGCGGATTATGCGGGGACTCCTTGGCAGAGGGCGGGGCGTGCTATCCTTACCCCGAAGCTGGGACAGCAGCGTCGTCGGTTCGTTCCTGTCAGGACGCAGAATAGTCTTGACATTGATGAATTCGAGGAGCCGACGTTCCTGCGGAGACGCGAGGAGGTCGATATGGATTTGTCGTAGGATAGATGTTTCTTGCTGGTGGAATTGGATCTGATGGTCGGTTTATGGGCTTGACTTACCGTTGTCACCCTGTCCTGTGCTGCCGACTGGAGGTTTCTGGCTTCTGACTTCTGCTAGCGGTCTGACGATTACTGCTTTTGTTTTGCTTTCCATTCACTTATATTAGCGTGATTATGTATACCCTGGTTGTTTGCAATGGCGGCTTGACTCGGAGTTTCTTTGGCGCAGGTCTCCTGTATGTATAACACAAGTCTAATAACAGCACATTTGTATTACTATAAATTCTTTTGTAACATTGATAGTATATTCTATCTAGTTTACAGCCCTTCCTCATCTCAATAAATCTCAATAAAGGCAAATAAGATGCGAAGCAGAAACAATATCTGCAATAACGCCAGGGGGACATGGTTATGAAATAGCAACCCATCCCCGAACCAACAGGCACTGATAAGTTATGCACCGAGTCTAAAGAATCGACATGCAAGAATCCCGCAGGCGTAAGAAATATAAGAGACAAAGAAAAATTCCATTATAAACAAACAGTGTAAAAAGAACGCTCCCGCAAAAAAGAACTCCATCATGTGGAACTGTGACGAAGATCAACAGAATGAATCAATCACAGTTCATCTTTCACGTTGCCTTTCTGCTTCGGCTCCTTCTCCTGCTCGGTCTTCTCCTTTTGGGCCTTGTCTTTCTTGCCGTTCTTCTTCGGCTGGTCCTTTCCGGACTTGGCTGCCGCGGCGCCCATCTTCTCGTAGATCCGGTTCATGGTGCGCTCGAGCTCCTTGAGCCGGGTATCGATCTCGGCCACGGTAAGAGCCGGGTCATCAGTCTCGGTGAGCTTCTCCTGGACAGCAAGCTGGGTCTCGAGCCATGTGTTGGTGGATTCGTAGGTCTTGGAGAGACTGCTCAGGTCGGACGGGTGGAAGATGGAGTATTTTGGACCTGTGGGCTTCGGTGTCGAAGTGGTCGAGGTGGTTTGGGAGGTTGTGGATGAGTATGAGTCTTCTTCCAAATCCTCGAGAGGATCCGCGGTCGCTGAGGACTCAACGGAGGATGTAGTCGAAGTACTAGAGGATTCGCTCGTGGACGAAGCGCTGGAGGTAGATTGGGACGAGTACAGGTCTTCGTCTTGTTTGATCTGCTTGTCCATGAGTTCCAGAACAGTGTTGGCATTCTTTAGCACTCCCTGCAGAAATTCGACGCGAGCTGGGCGACCGGCGTTCTCTTGTTTTCTCTTAAGTGCAGGGGTGGCAATGTCCTTAAGAGACTTAAGCTTTTCCTGGAACTCTGCTGTTTTGGCATCCTCGCCATCACCATAAAGCCAATCGCTAGCGGCAGCGGCCTTCTCCTGAAGAGCGGTCAACTGATCCGGCTTCAGCACTTTAACAAACTCCTCATCCTCTGCCAGATCCCGACTGCGGTAAATGAACGACTCCAGTTCGTTCAGAGCGACCTCACGCAGGATGCGATCACGGTCTGAGGCGTCAAAAGCAGCCAAACGAGCTTGGATGCGGCTGAGCTCAGCCTTAGACGGGGCAGGGGTTCCAAGAGGAGAAGAGGAGAAGCTGATGGGGATAGCCTCCACTTTAGTCTGGGGAGCCGCCTTCTTGGTGTCCTTAGCAGACGCAGTGGATGTAGCATCTGTAGCCGAGGATGTGGTTGAGGCCTGAGACTCCTCTGGTTCCAATGTGATAGACTCGCTAGCTTCACCATCTTCGCCAAGAGGCTCTTGCTCTTTCTTCGAGCCCAAACCAAAGAAACCCTTGACGTCTTCAACAACGCTTCCAGCCTTCGAGGATTCGATCTCGCAACTCACGGCGCCACCAACAACTTCAGGAAGACCATCGACGGGGCTCAGGCGGATAGAGAACTTGGTAGTGATGTTTGCAGGGGCGCAGCCAAAGCTTTCCTTCAACTTAGCCACAGAAGCAGTCAAGTTATGGGTCTTGACTCCCAAAACTGGTGAGTCGACAACCTTATCGTCCGACGAAATCAATTGGTAAAAGCTGAAGTCAAAGTCCTCAAGGTTCTTCACAGTGACCTGCTTCTCAGCACCAACTTGGGAGGTAGGAGTAAACAGCTTCTGCTGCCTCTCCTTCGACTCCGCTGTCCATTTCAATGAGACGGGATAACCAGAGATCTCGTGTGCTCGGATATCCTTGACACGGAAGCTAGGACTGAGGGCAGCTCCCTTGAAAGCGGCACCGAAAACAGCGGCTTCATCGGCGTTTACACTAGGCCTCAGCTTGTTGGAGGATCCGCAGACCCGTTCCAGTTCCTTCTGGACGAATGGGGTGCGGGTTGCACCGCCGTGCAGGATGACCGAGTCAATATCACTGAGCTGTAATCCAGCGGCGACCAGAGCCTGTTCCAGAGGTCCACCAACTCTAGCGATATGCTGTTCGGCAAGCTCCTCAAACTTAGACCGCGTGATGCGATACTTGAAGTTCAGATCTTCCTCGTAAAGGCTCTCGAAAGAGGCGCCTGTCTCAGTGTTTGCGCTCAGAACCTGGCGGATCTTCTCGGCATCCTTCCAGAGTCTCGCCATAGTCTTACCATGAGACTCGACTGTCTCAGTTGTGACACGATCTTTCAGAGTTTTGTGCTCGACCAGGTTTGCGACCATGTCCCGGAGGACCAGGTCATTGAGGGCGTCTCCGCCAAGAGTTTTGTCCCAAGCAGATCCCAATACATGGACCTCCTGAATCGTCTTGTTGAATTTACCAACATCTTTCACGGCGCGGCTTTGGAAGCGAAGTACACTGGCAGTCGTGGATCCAGCACCCATGTCGTAAACAATGTGATACTCGGGCTTTTGTCCATTTGAGACACTAGGAAACTGGCGGCTGGTAGCGTAGTTCAAACCGACAGCAAGACCGTCGCTGATGAAAGCATCCACCTTTAAACCAGCAAATTCCGCTGCCAGCTGTAGACTTCTTTTCTCGTCGGCAGTGTAAAACGAAGGATAGGTGATGACGATATCTCTGATGTCGGAGCCCTTGCCGGCAAGGGTGTCTGCGTTGGCCTTGATCTGCTTCAACTGCATGGCAAGAAGCTCTTCGACAAGGAAAACATCCTTCCTTTCGGCTTCGCCAAGTCTGTTGCTCCGGAATCCAACAGACCCCCGCTCACCAGCATTTTCCAGCTGCAAGGCGGGGTACCGGCTGCGGTAATCCTGAACAGCTTCATTTCCATCGCCGTTGAAAGGCACACCCAAAAGTGTTTTGAGGTTCGCATAGACATCGTCGGGGTACCGGGCAGCTAAAGCCAGGGCGTCGCCCCCGTAGAATCTCTCGGGGAAAGGCGCATTATCTCTGGTTGGCTTGAACGCGACCGCGGCTGTTTCCTTACGTTTCGAGTCCTTGGTGAGTACAATCTCCAATGGAATGCCAGGTTTCACCAGCACTGCTTTCAGATACTCGGTGCCGACATCGATACCAATTACTGCCGATCCGGCAGCAGCAGCAGGGGCGGGGAAGGCCAAGAAGAAGAGAAGAAAGGGCACTAATAAATATGATAGTATCGGAGTGGATGTGAGCAATTGCGGCGCCGTGTGCCGGAGTTTGGGCGCCATTATCGGCTACGTTGCGGGTGTTCGAACCACCGCTGAATAAATAATATTTGAGGCTCAATTGAGGGGAATTGTAGCTATGCGGAGAAAATCCAATCAACACTGTAGATGGAAGATAAAACCGAAGCCCGAAATGGATGTACCTATAGCACCAAAGCTAGTGGTTTACTATAGCAAGCGAGTCAGTCTTAATGGTGGGGGGATAGATTGGAGGATGATAGTTTGAGGAAGAAGAAGGACCGACATACGTAGTTTTGATTTTAAGTTGATAAATCCATCCAGAATACCAAGGGTGGAAAATACAGGCCACCTGTCAAGTAAAGCAATGAGTAATAAGAATAGATTGCAGATGGGATTCGAAAAGGGAAAAAAAGGGAAAAAAAAGGGAAAGCGAATGAAAGCTGGGATGAGGACACGTTTGGCGTCAAACACATGCAAACATCTTCCTTGCCCCCGAACTGATGTTTGCACCCGTTGGTCCCTGCAGATCACGGGTGCTCTGATCCCTAAAGAACTTCGATAATTTTCTACTAATCTCTATTTTTATAATGTACTAGTATCAACAAAATATATACTTCAAGTTCTCAACTATGTATTCTACACTCTATTCATCATCAAAGTCCGAATCACTCATCCATCCGGTTTCATATTGTTCGCGGATTTCACCTAATCCATTGACAACCATTTCCCGTTCATCAACACTAATGATCCGTCCAGCAACCCTTTCCATCAGTTTAATCTTGTCAGCCGTCCGAGAGGAGGCCGTCAATGCTGCAAGGATATTGATCTTTTTCTCCTTAGCTCCAGAGAACATGCCACTGGGGTAACTGTCTAGGATTGGAAATGATAGAGGTGCATGGAATCTATCCTCTATGTTAGCATTGGGCCCTGCGCAATATACGACTGTTCAGTTTATCCCTACCTCTGGAACATCGCTGTGGTGTTGTAGAAACGTTCCTTGCGAACAAGGCCAAGATCCCTCCCAGACGGGGCGCCCTCACTGTCGGGAATTTCAACTCCACGCCAGACCTGAAGTTGGTTGAATATATGGGAAGTGCCACTGCCTTGTCCGTCATAACTGAAATCTATCTCGAACTCCGCCTGAGCCTTGGGCTTTCCCCCTTCTGAGGCCTCTGTCTCATCGATTGACTGTCTGGTGCCAGAGGGACTGTGTTCATCATTCTCTGGGATGACAGTAGATTGCAATTCATAAATCTTATGCGTGCCGTCGTCACCGGCCAAGGATGCCTCGAAATCATGGAATGGACGAAGACGTGTGGGAAGTGTAACGCTTTCCATGGCCGAGCTAATTAGCGCAGAAGTATGCCATTGTGACCGGGCATCCAAGTGAATATTGCTTGGAATACGGCTGGGCGGATCTATGATTGGAGTATATAACGATGCTTGTGGTGAGATATTGTAGATCGAGCGGGCTTTATTCATGTCCCGTTTCAGTTGAGCTTGCTGCGTTTTGGATTAGATCACTTTCGGCATTTACAGACAAAAGAGAACAAAGAAAAAGAAAAAACAGGGAAGACTTACTCTTGGTACTTTTGACCCGCCCTCAATGGCCCAGACCCAGATAGCCTTTTTACCATATTCGTCTCGTAATCGGTCAATATATTTAGCCGTAAACCCACCCCAAGCATCGTCCGAGCTTGTGAAGAGTTGAATAGCACGTAGCTGATCACACTCTTCTGCGAATGGTCTTACGTCTCTGTCAAGGAGGTCATGTTCTTTATCTAGATCGTTAAATAGCTCTTCCCCTATGGTCCAGTCCTCAAACGGCATTATGTTCGAGTTGAGTTCATAATCGTTCAACTGAACAATTGAGCGTGGGTGGTAGAAGAGTCGATTATAATCCGACCAATACCGAACAGTTTCCGACGAGAGTGACGGGGCAGGGAGCCCTTCATCTAGACTCTTTTGGTAGTCACTTTGTAGGATTGCAGGTTGACGTTGAATGATTTCCTTTCCATCCCAGAGTCCCTGGCCGAGGTTTGCATCCTCCGTCAACTCATATAGTGCATTATACTTGCGAAGAGTACCAAATGCACCCTTTAAATCATAGATGACTGTCCTTGGGGTAAAGGTTTCTGCCCCATCTGCGCCGACACCCGGTCGGAAATGAACATCATGATCAACCAGTGATTGGTCTTCCTCGTTGTATGTGAAATATGATTCCTACGCGGAAGAATTAGCCGGGCGATTGCCTGGAATTTTAGATAGAAATGGGGTAAAGGTTAACCCATACCTGGAGATTCCAGAAGTGTGTGGCTGCATAATTTGCCCGCTGCCCTAGTTGAAGGGTGACAATCTCGTGCATGATTAACTCGAGCTTTGAGCGCACATTCGAGCAGTGCTATTAGTATAGACGAATGGGACATTTTAATTGTGTAGTACATACAGAATGTCTATTGAATTTAAAAATGATGCACTAGATGATGCTTATTGTATGACGTCAGTGCTGGACCTTTGGATATATCTCTAATGTTCATTCAGAGTCATCAATCATGGCATACAATAATAAGTAAGTAGTAGTAGTAGTTATTCTTTCATCTGCGCATCACAATCTAAACGCACAGACCACGTGGGATCCTCGCTTCCCTTTTCGGAACAAGGCCCTGTGACCTTCACGTGCCATAAAGACTAACTCCTCCGAGGCTAGCGTTGTCGTCAGGGCAACATTCACCTGATGGGTCTTATGCGGGCAATAAACAAGTCCTGCTTACGTAAATGGCGTTGTTATTGTTGTGGGTGCGTCACCGATACGGATCAACCGAACACCTCCACAACCGCCGATTTGGTGACGGCAAACTCACGGTCGATTTCTCCCTTACGACTTTATCTCCCGTGCTTGGTTAAATGTTACACTAGACCCCACTAACTGGTTGATTCTTGATTTCTCTTTCGCCATGGAGTCGCCGTCGAGCGTCATGTCGAGCCCTTCAAAAGTGCTTCACAGCCCACTTTCGAGTCCTTCCAAAGCATTGAACCCCCTTTCACCAGACAGATTAAACCAACAGATGTTTCACAACTCGCCGTCCCTGCCTAACGACGTGATGAATATGCAACGAAAACCCAGAGGCCTTTCCGATGTTCAGTCCAAGGTTGCCTTCTTGAATAACTTGTCAAGAGCGGGCAGCCCTGGAGGATCTGCACCACAACCCTCGGCGGCAAGTTCGGCGGCCTTACAACGCGCCATTCTCGGTCGAGAAGAGGCAGAGTCTGCACTGGCCAGAGTCTCTGATCAGCTCTCTGAATCCCAGTCCCGGGAGCATCGGATCAGTGAGAGACTCGAATCGTTATTAGAGGAATTACAAGCCGAAAAAGAGCGTAAAGCACATGAAAGAACATTATTCGAGAAAGAGATTCGGAAAGCGCGAAAAGAGGCCTTTCGGGCGGGATCCGCAGTGGTCCAGGTCCAGGAAGACTTAAAGCAAGCGAGATCGGAAGCGAAGACGCTGAAGGATGAAGTGCAATCCGAACGTCAGGCGAAGGAAAAGGCACAACAAGAGGCATTCGAACGAGCTTATACTCTCGCAGGCCTCATGGAAGAAGTTGAAGTATTGAAAAAGCAGCTGCATTCGATGGAAGCCAGCAACCGCGCCCATAATCTCGAAGCACGCGCTCGGAAATTGCGCGACCAAAACAATGCCAGAATGTCAATAGCCGAAGGGGATCTAGAGTTTTTATTGACACCTCGACCACTGAAACGATCGATGCAAGAAGCCGAAGATAGGCCTGTGGCGGAGCATTCGCACCCTGATGTCGCCGACGGTACTCCTACTAAGAGGCCGAGGCTTTCGGATATTACGCCCCAAGAAGAGAGTCAGGACGATTTACTGGAGAAAATGGACAATTACATCATGTATCTGAAAGGAAGTTTGAAACGCGAGGAGAAGTTCAGGATTGAGGCCGAGGAAATGGTTGATTTCATGAAGATGGAATGCTCAATGAGAAGCTGTACGTGCCGACTTGAAGAAGAACGGGAAAAGGCACAAGCTAGTAAAGCAACCAAATTGACACAACCTACCCCGGAGAACCCACACCATGGACACGATCATCATTCTAGTCACAGTCACATTCACCCGGACGTCGACAATTTACCGCAGCCTCGCAAAACTGAGGCGATTCCGCCCCTCGGAGCTAAGCGCGTACCGCAACATGAGAAAAAAGAGCAAAAGAAAGACGAACAAAGGATGGAACTCGAGCCGGAGCAGCAGATGAAATCGGAACCAGAACAAGCGGAAGATCTTACCCTGACATTCTCACCTGTTACTGGAACTTTTCGAACAATCCCATCCCCTGTGCGCAAATCGCCGACCAAGCAGCCGGATCATGGTGAATACGCTAGTCTTCAGTCCCATGTCGACAGCGAGATGATTGAACCTTTACAGGCCGGTAGTCCCCTGCCAAGAAATCGTACTGATCGCTACCAAACGCCTTCAGAAGCTGCTTATGAGTTTGAATACCATGTACCAGCTCATGACGTTGGAATGCACCAACCTCCAGTCAAAGGTCCTCATTCATGGGAGCCTGAAGGAGCAGAGAAGCGTAACCTAGGAATTCATCATGTCAAACATGGGGATATTCGGAAGATACCATTGCGGGAAGAAGGGTCAGATGGGGCCCATCAGCCTACCGGTCCAGGTACGCCTATTGATAGACAGGAAGCTCTTGCACAGATCCGCGCAAGGAGGGGTCGTACCAGCACCATGAAAAGGCCTGCTAGCGCCAACGAGGGTACATTCCGAGCTGGCGGTATGGGAGTTACCCCCGTCAGGGCAGCACGTCGAATCCCAGCTGTCCAGAATGCAGATGGAAGACATAGCGACATGCGAGTTCGAAGGGACATGAGCGCACCAATTAGGATGCACCACCGCTAGCGCTTGTCCCTCGACTGTTCCTAATCTATGATGACGAATATTGGTTTGGTACTCTTTTTCCTGAATAATTTTTGATACCCTGTGGCTCTAAGGGGGATGGCGTTTTGGGGGAATTTCCTGGACTGGCATGGTGAAAGCCTTCCATTACCGCTCTGTGGTTTAGGTGGAGTTTCTTATGCCATTTCACGAACTTTACTTTTTCAACAATCTCATGTCAACTAAATTGTTCCCTTAATATTCTCACCGAGTGATCCGTTTAGAATCGCTTCTTAGTTACGCTTGAAGAACCTTTGTTTGATTTGCACTTTTCAAGGATGTTTTTCTGCATGAACTCACCTCTTTCATTCAATCCTATTTCCTTTGTCAGACACTATCTATTGGATGTATATATTATGTTTTATGTAATTATGTTATTCTAGCAATTTTAAAAGTCTATGCTGAACATGGTAGATGACGTTGGTCATATAGAGGTGCAACATGAGGCCTTGAGAACTCAGAAGTCATTCCATGTTTACAAATGATGGCTATATTTACCACGAAGGTCTACACATGAAATTCCCACACGCCCTCGGCTCTCAACGACGAGTCCTTCACATGAACTCCTCACCGACAAGTTAATATTACTCGCTCTCAGACTACGGAGTAAGCATCAAGTACACTTTGAATAAAAGCATACTTCGTGTAAGGGCTATATAGGTCACGTGATACAAAATGTAGGATGAGGATCGGGAAGAAAAGGATACCCATTAGGAACTCATTTGGTGTATACTATAATAGGCTTTCATGATAGCTCGACTATGTACTGTATAAAGTGCCGTGGTGGCTGAACAATCCAGGTTTGAGAGGCCCGATCACTCGATGTGCGGAATGACCGGATGTGAGTGTGGACATGGGACTTGCGCATGAGCAGAAATGGGATAAACCAAAATAAAGTTCAGAAAAGGACATGATAGGGGAAAAGCTTAGAGGTAGCCCATAGCCTTTTGGCTTTTTGAAAGTGGAGTCTGGAAGAGACGTTGAATTATGGGTTCCAAAGTATGATCGGGTTTGTTGTGAAGGTCCACATAACTGTTTCCGGGCGTGTTTCCACATCCAGAGAGCAGTAAGAAATACTACCATGGCCAGCCAGCCACAACATAGTTATTATGGCTTTAGATACCGTGGAACTGGGTTCTAGGGATTGGAAGTGTTGGTTAAGATTTGTACGGAAAAGGAAATGCCGTAGCTCTATTGATTGCATGTAACTCTAACATGGGAGATTCGCTGCCTTGGCCCGCTTTTTCTTGGGCTGGGTAGGGAGAATCCTACTGGAGCTGAGCTGGACATACTACAACGTAATGCAACCGATGGATCTCAGGTAGTGTCGCATTCGGAGTGAGTTGCGTCATGGTATAGTAGAAGACTTCCGCAAGAGGCCTTCCAGATCGCATGGCAAATTGTGTGAAGAAGAATGGGCTGGAATATAAATGCAATGCTCAGCTGTTGTTAACAGACTATTGACCAGAAAGCCAGAGATAGCCTCTCAAGAAGCGTTTAATAATCGATCATCAGTTGAAGTTCGGCACAAATATCGAAAATGAGTCTTCACCAAGATGCGGCGACGGGAGCCCTTACCCAGGATAAGATTACAGATTACAAGTCTAATTCCAGGAACGGGCTCGAGGCGACTAGCACCCTAGGCGAAACTCCGCTGAACCTGGCCGTGAAGAACGGACAGACCCGAGCGGTGTCATTGCTTCTTTTGAATGGTGCCAAACCCGATTCGACAAATACCGATGGAAGAACGCCCTTGTACCTAGTTTCTTCTGCCCCGAAGGATCAGCGAACGCACATTGCGCGTTTGCTCTTGGCTCATGATGCGGATGTGAACAAGGCACTGCCGAAATACCACAATGTGACACCGCTCATGGCAGCAATTACCGAAGCACGCGATCCTGAGTTGGTTCACCTATTGGTCCAAAAGGGGGCGTCGTTGACGCAAACCAATGACCAAGGCGAGACGGCTAAGACCCTTGCGGGTTATTCCATGAATCCGGCTATCCAGAGGGCGCTTCTCACGGACGATGACCCGCGGAATTCGTACAAACCTGAACTCGGGAATCTTCTCACTAGTGCTGGCCTGCTTGGTATTGCCTACTTTAGCGGCTGGAAAGACGTGGCCAAGGATTCCATCAACCGTATTGCGGCATTTTTGGACTCTGAGTCTTACAAGGACCAGGCAAGTAGATGGGGTCTCATCTCAGAACATAGATAGAAACAGTGTTTGCTGACTATGATGTAGGACATTGATAACCTTCGCAATGTGGAGGATTTCCAAGGCTTTCTCACCAATTACATTGCGGACAGGGGTCTTGACAACTTCTACCCCCCCGGTGACCCACGTATCCTGGAAATTGCACAAGCTGCAGCTGCGTACCGGCTCAAACCACAGGCTAGGATTCTGTCGAGCAAGCAAGTTGCGATAATTGCCGCAACACAGCTGTACAAGCCCGTCTTATACATCGGTAAGTATCCGGATGAAGGCCTCTAACCAGGCGCTATGGACCTACTCATGATACTAACCCATTCTAGACGATAGCGGATCCATGAACCAAGACCTAGATAGTACCAATCCTGGGACCAAGCGGATTGAAGCTGCAAAGGATATCGTGGACACCATCTTGCAGGCCTTGAGTGCTGTGAATAGTCAGCCTGATCCTGCTATCCACAGCGTCCGCTACATTAACCAAGATTGCACACCGTCAGATAACATCACTAGGGCTGAAGTCCAGAAGCAGATGAACCAAATCGACTTCAAAGGCTGGACAGAGATAGGGACAAACCTTAAGAGGAAGATATTGGACCCTATGGTGTATGATCCCCTTAAGGGCTCCGGGCTCAAGGAGCCCTTGCTCATTATGACGGTCAGTGATGGAGCACCGTCTAAGGAGGATACCAACACTTTTGAGAATGAAATCCAGAATGCCGTGCAGGCATTGGTTGGCCATAACCCCCCCTATTATAGCACTGGTTCGTTAATCCCATATGATCCTGGTGGGAAGTTATCTTACTGAGACAAACAAATCATGATAGCGGTCAACTTTACCCTCCATCGAATTGGGGATGATGAAGGAGCAAAGGACTTTATGGCCCACTTGGATCAAAACACTGCGCTGAAGAAAGTACTTTACATTTCGACCGGTAAGTCATCATGTTTGAAGGACATAAATCAATGCCCATGACCTAATGGAGTGCAGATGGAATTGATACGAACTATGAAAAGTACAAGAAGGACAAGACCGCGCTTCTTCTAGACGTATGTCTGAACCCTCAATTTTCTCACAATCTCTCGCTAACGAATTACCTATCTTTCTGTAGATGATCAACAAGCTTGGTCAATCCGTGGGGATCCAATGAGTGATCGAAGGATTGCCGTAGTCGATACTGTCTGTCGACTAGTCTTATTAGTTTCCTGAATCTTTTAAAAAATCATAATTGTTAATCAACATGTCCTTGTCTACCCATCCCTTATTCCTTGTTACATCCCATAGACCGTATACGTATGCCCTTTCTTAGTAATGCAATACTCCAATCATTTATATGAAGTTCTCAAAATCAATCGTCATAGGTCTCTAAAAAAAACTCAACGATTTCCTCGCTCGACCAAAATACCGGCTTGGCTTTTGGGCTACCACGCCTTTCAATGAGTCGTCGGCATTATGGTTGACATTAGGGTTAATTTGGCGAGGAACTTCTGTGTTGTAGTTTATCTACTACCCTTACATCTTTTTTATACTTAATATTAGGAAACCTTAATAACTGAACGATGCTTGAAAGACCTTCAACTAGAGAAGAGATGGCCCTAACCTGGAGAGTGTTGGATGAACTACTTGTTGTACTTGTTTATCTCTCAAATCACACTCACACACACACACACACACACAGAGCACATTTTGAGTCAATTACAACAACGCCTTGAGAAGTGATTATTTCTTATTTCCTGCCCCAAATCCTGGCTTTGTAACCTCCAGTTAGAGCTGCCAAGTATTTCCCATCAGACGAGAATGAAACTGCCAAGAATTTGTTCGTTTGGGATGTGGGCACAATAAAATCGTCCGTAAGAGACCAGATCCTAACGGTTCCATCATCTGACGCAGAAGCGAGCTGTCTGCCATCTGGCGAGAAAGCTACCTGGTTCACAGGAGCCTTATGGGCATCGATGTTCCGTCGCTCGGTTTTGTCTACAATGTTATACATTGTGATCCGACCGTTTTTCAATCCACACGCAAGGCCTTTCCCATCGGGCGTAGCGACGATTGACTGGACATCAGCAGGTAGATTAGAGATCTCACCAGCTGATACACCACTTCCTAGTTCCCATATTTTAATCTTTTGGTCCGTGGAACCTGTGGCCAGGATATCGTTTGTCATTGCAAGGCCTGCTATAGGTCCCGGTTGGGTAGAGATTTGGATCTGTTTCTTGACCGAGTCCCAAAGAAGAATTCTTCCATCCCGTAGACCAGCAGCCATATGCTTGCCGTCAGGCGAGATGGCAACCTGGGAAGGAGTGTTATCTTGTGTCTCTTGTAACAAGGTGTCCTCAGAACCTCGGTCCCTATCCCACAGCTTGACCTTCTGATCATGGGTCCCGAGGAGCACTTTCCTACCATCGCGAGACATCGCAATGCTTGACACCATGCCGGTATCACTTTGACCGACATTCCAACTCTCCACCGTTGTGTCGGAATTAACATCCATGATTCTAACATTTCGCTGGGCATCTGTAGTGACAAGCTGACCACCGTCGGCGGGAGAGAAAGCCAAGGACATCGAGAAGTCATTGAGCTCACGACGTGGTTCCCAGGTAGCCTGTTGACTGTTCTGTATGATTTCCTTCAGTCGATCATTTTCCGCTTTGCATTCTTGGCGTTGTTTGTCGATATCTTGCTTCTTCTTCTCGCACTCTCTGGCCCCATCCTCACATTTTCGAAGATCCTCATCGGCGCGCTGCTTCTCATCCTCGCATTTCTTGGACCCTTCGTTGCACCTTCGAAGATCCTCATCGGCACGCTGTTTCTCATCCTCGCATTTCTTGGACCCTTCGTTGCACTTTCGAAGATCCTCATCAGCGCGCTGTTTCTCATCCTCGCATTTCCTGGACCCCTCGTTGCACTTTCGAAGGTCATCCTCGGCCCTTTGCCTCCGCCTATCACACTCTTCAGATCCCTTGTTGCAGTTTCGGAGATCCTCCTCGATTCGTTGCTTCTGCCTATCGCAATCCTCCTTCTGTTTCTTCTTCTCCGCCTCACACTGTTCCTTGACCTTTTCAATTTTAGGTGCACAATCTTCACTCTCTACCGATCCTTTATACACGATACCCAATACACCCGATTCATCCTTGAAGGTAAAGTCCTTTTCCACAGTGACAATACAGCGTGGGTTGTGCCCTGGTATATATGAAGCCGCAGTGCATCCCTGTTGTATACACCACCCCACACATTCCTTGGCGCTGGGCCATGACCATTCACGAAGACCACGATTGCTTAACCGTTTGCCGCAAGTGTATTCATATTTATTTCCGACCGTCGTGGATTCCCCCGTGCCCGAACCCGAGCAACAGTCACTGATATCATCCGTCCCGCCCTGTTCTAGAGTCTTGCAATGACCAGGGTCTGCTAAGGCACTCGGAGTCCACAATTGGTTTGCTCCAAGGAGCGAGAGTAGGAGTGGAGTCCAGCGCATCGTAAGTGATGACAGACAAAGACCCTCTGAAAGGATAAAAGACAGATAGAAAAGAAGCCGAGGGGCATATGAAGCTGGCGACGAGCGGAAGAAGAAAACAAATTATGGCACGGATGGAACCAACATTTTTACTATAAGTAGGTCAGAAAGTCAATCACGAGGCTTTCACATCTAAATCGACCCAGATGAGGGGATCTTGATGACGATGTCATCACTACAAAGTTCCATCAATTTCGCTGGATTGCTACCCTTCCGCATCTGGACTTTCCGGAGTCATCGTGCTGTTACCTTTTATTCTAATCCACCGGGTCAGGTTCACCGGATTGCGAAGAAGTGCCAACTGAGGTTACCACGGAACCGTCCTTGGAGATCTCTTGACATTCACAGTGGCCGGATTAGGTAGGTTGCATTTCGTCAAGTAAGAGCCCGTACTATTACTCCATTATACGCATTGGGGATAGGAAAGGTAGGTGGATATGAAGGAACCAACACACTTGAGGTGATGTAACCTTCCCCCTCAGTTAGCTACCTGATGAATCCCTAGGGTTCCTTGCCGCAGAGGGTTTCTATGACTGCCTATATGATTATTCCCAATGAGCTGAAGAGCAATGAGACAGCCTCCATCTTTAATGAAAGATAGATACACGGTGATCGATGGAATTCGGTGTGTGACGAAGTCCCAATAGTGGAGTCTGTGATGAGCTAGAGGCAGTAGGAAGGCATTGCCGTATATGAATCTATCAAATATGCCCTTTTGGAACCTCAGGTGCTGTATCATTCTTTCCTTCTCTTTTCCCACAATCACCGCCACGTTTCGCCTCATTTACAAGCAAAGTAGATGATTTACTATCTAAATTAACGTGTGAGAGCGAATAAGCATCATAGAATGACGAAAGAGAGTGTATTTGTTCAAGACTAGTATCTTCTCCATTTCCCACTTCTCAATTCTCAATTCAAGTAACTAGAACCATCTCTACCATGGAGTCTCTCCAGGTCGAGGAGGCATTTATCATGCCACGAAAGATCCCTTCTCTGAATCATTACCGAGAAAGAGGCGCCGGGTCACAGTTCACGCATGTCCCAGATTCGGCACCATTGCACCATGTGAAACAGATAGGACGACCAGGTCGGTAGGGTACATCCACGCAACTGTCAAGCATGTTCCACACCTGGCCCTTAGGGCAATTCTGAATCTCCTTACACGCTTTAAAAGCCACATCCCAATACTGATCCTTAGCACAATGGGGAATTGGCACACAATCCCTGCCTCTCCAGTAATTCTGGGTGAGATCACAGTCCTTTTTTTTTTCACACTCCTTGCCGTTCCACATCGTAGAAGGATCTTTACAGGGCCCACACATTCCATCACGGAAGTAATGGGTAGGGTCCGTACAGATTGGCTTTTCCTTGCACCCGGTCGGAGTCCAGTACAACTTGTCTGAATGACAGTCTTCGATTTTCTTACAGGTGTTCGTCCAGGGGTCGTAGACTTCGCCCTCGTCTTCGTGACAGGACGCTTTGTAAGCGCAGCCGCCGTTGATCCAGATCTGGCCTGCCACATTGCAGTTGTCTCTCACGCATCCTGTGGGATGCTCGTAGTGAGTGCCCGGCCAACTCGAGCAATCAGGGAGTGGTTCGCATTTCCAATTGTTGTAGTACTTGTGGGGCCCGCAAACAGAGGGTAGGTCACATTTGCCCTCTGGGAGGAACAGAACCTTATCGCCGACACAACTCGAGCTTTTGCATTTTTTCTCATGGGCATCGTAATATTGCGTGGGGTCTTCGCAAAGCGTGCAAGCTGTACCGCTGTGCGTCCAGCCAGGGGGGCAGCAGTGAGCTTGTCCATATTTATCCACTACCTGGACATAGCTGAAGGCGGCGCAACAATCCGGGTCACAGTTGGCGTAGGCAGTAACTGCACTACCTAAAGTGAGGAAGAGGTGATTCAACCGCATTTCGATTCCTTTTTTTTTTCTTTCTCCGGGTAGGAGGTAAAAGGGGGAAAGAAAGAGTAAATGATAGACCAAGACAACGATGCAGAAACAGTATCGAAGAAACGAAGTCTTGATTCAGATAGTCTTCGACTGCCAGGAAAAGGCCATTGAAACGTATGATGAGCGGGGACGCCTTTTATGTTCAATGCAGAAACTGAAAAGGGCAGGGTGTTATGACCACACGTTGCAGTTTATTTACTCTGCAACCAGCACTTGTGGATTCTAACCCCAAGCTTTCCCTGATATCATGAAAGTGCAGCTCCAATCCACTCAGCCGTTCTATGGTTGATGCCTCTGCATCACTCTCGGCATTTCCTTTTCCGATACCAGAGCTCAAGTGGATCATTGGGTTTAGGGCTAGATGGGTAGCTTCATGTCTTAATGCTTTTGCTAAAGAGGTAATGACGAAAGGATTGACCTGATCTATGTCTATGATGCACTCGGTATCTCCGAAGCATACAACAACTTTCATGATATTGGATACATCATTCTCCACCGCTTACAGTTTTGACTCCGGAGCTACCGGAAAAAATAGAAGAAATGTTTAATCCTAAAAAAAAAAAAAAAATATGAAAAAGCTTGTTCAAGAAATGCTCCAGATAAGACATTCCATTCTCGGGTCGCTCCTTTTTTCGGAAACTGAACTCCATAATCTATTCTCCGGTGACGCTACAAACCTTTGAGGTTAAATGAACCCAAGGAATGTCAAACCCTAAAACATCGGTTGAAAACATGCACTGTAACGGGCCCACCAGAGTACAGTCTTTGACTACCACCGTAGCATGAGATATTCGATACTAGAAGAAAGGGTATGCAGTGGCTAGCTGCAAAGAGAACCGGAAGCGCAAGAATGTGGTCTCCACATGCTTGATCCTGGCTTTTTTCCTTTTCTTGGTTTGCTCCCTTACTCGCCCAATTCTGCAAGAAAACCTCAGCTGAGCCCAAATTTTGGAAGCTGCCGGAAACAGTCACTGAGTTGAGAGGACCACTTTTCACGGTCCTGGTTCTGATCTGCAGTGAACTTCGCGCTCTGCAGGACTATCCGAGCGATCAATTCATCTCTTGGTAGGGGTTTCCGTTGATGAGCGCTATCCCCACATTCCGTCACGGTTAACTCTTGCGACTAGACTCTCACTGGATCATTGATGCGACACTAGAATATTTCATACTGAATTAGTCCACTGGCCGCAGTCTGAACTATGGGTATTCATCATCGAAGTTAGCATACTGTACTTTCGGTATGTAGATCTGCTCATGTAACATGTACTTTCTGTTCAATTCTTTTATTCTATTTTTTACGTCTTATTCATTCTGTTCTGATTGATGGTGCCTTTAACTATTTTCTGCCCCTACCTTACTATGTTTAACCTGAAAGGATAGATGTTAAAATCATGTAAGAAATGAACTTGCCAAAATAGCTTATAGATATACCTATTTTCGGAAAACACAATACTTAGACCAAACAAACATATCAACGTAGAATCCTTTCAGAAAAACAAAACTCCAATCTACCTAGCCATATCCATTGCAATCTGATTACCAGACAACCATTAACACCCACTACACAAACCCCAAGAACTCACCTCAGCAGTGCCCACTCACAATACAAGCCACATCAGCAATAGGATCTATACTCACATTAGACCTCTGTTCCCTCTATAATAACACTGATAGTAGAAAGAGGGGACTGAGTAGGAAGCGCATTCTGAGTTATTTCTTTGAAAGATTTACCAGCGGATTAGTTAGTGAGTGATTGGTTTGTGGGTGAAGACTTGATGGGATGAGTTGTAGGGGCTTTTATAGGGCTAGTCCGGCATCTGGAGAAGATTACTTTCTTGTAGAATGTTACACAATCTTTCACTCTATACTAGAGATCATTGGTGAGGTACTCTGCTAGATTAGGGCTTCTGTCTGTTGGCTATATGGCCATCGTGAATGATCAGGCACAATTGTTTAGTTTTGAAACTAATGGGCGTAGTCTTTTTTATTATACTTCATTGGGGTATGAAGGTATTAGGGAAGTTTGAGTAAGGCCGATGGTTTTGCGAGAGGATATAGGCCATAATTCTTAAGCATGAATTGATGATCATATATGAGTGTAAAAGACTCCTTGGGCAAGAGGCTTCGTAAGGCCATCGAAGAGTTGCACTCTGCTGTTGAATCGGGGATGCTGCAAATGTTAGACCACACTGAACCTCTAAAGAAGATCGCTGTCTCAGTAGATGTGAAAGCTAGCAAAAGGCTCGCAGGGCCCTGGAATTCGATGATACATCCAATTAATTGAAATGTGGACTTGAAATATTGTTCAATATCGAAATGATAAGCCAGGTACGGACTGTTGAAGAGCGTCGTTATAAGTAGAAGCAGACAATGGAGTGGGAAGAGAGTTGAAATACCTATATTCTTTGATTCCCTGTAAAGGCAAGAATTGGAAACAAGTACTCAATCTTATATTGAACACATCTAGAAGTACAGGGTCTTGTTTTCTGTCATTATGTCGTGGTAGGTGTAATTAAAGGGCTGATAGTTCATACTATATCACAGCACTCTTTTTATTTCGACTTAGACATTAACAAAAAGATGATCGGGACATAGGTCAATCCAAAATAAGGCGAAACGAAACGAAGGAGGCAGCATGTCATACAAGAAAGGCAGGACAAAGGGCATAACCAGTAATAGATCCCACATTCTGCATCGTTTCTCACTGTGGATGAATGTGATATAGTAGATAAGGAATATTATACTTGGAATCTCCTTCCACAGTAAACACAGTACAATGGGTTATGGTCTTGCGCCCCAACTCCTTTTGATGATCAATGAGCAAGTAGGCAGTGCTGGATCCAACAGGTGTGCCTAGCAACGCGCGACCAGCATCCTCTTCCATACTAAAGTCCTTACCAGGCCAAATGGGTATATTCTCTCCGACGCATCTTGCAATCACCTTCCTTGTTTTTTCGTTGATAATCTGAACCCGAAAGACGTACTTAAGATTCTTGGATACCAAAGGTAAGCTCAAGCTCTTCCAGCAAAAGAACAAAAGATCCGATTGCTTGCTTAACGGTGGCTCGTGTGCCCCTTTACTTGCATAAAACGGGCTTCTGCTGACTTCCGCGGCAATATATCCAGCTTCAGCAGACATCGAGCCCTCATACCAACCTCCTATCGTCTGAAAAGAAATTCAGTACGCACACGATAATAACAAACAGCACCAAAGAAAATGGGAATGCAGCAAGTTAATGCACAGGGAAGGGCAGAATCGAGACATGACTTGGTAATAATTTTACTTGTCTCCAACTTACATCAAACGTTATGAGCCGGTTTGCTCTCTCCGCATCGCTCTCCTTTTGAACATAGCGAAATCCACAAAGCCCTTGAACATCGATCTTGTAAGGGAGCTGTAGATGCTGTAAAATCCTCGGGATAAGCCGGCCACTTTTTGATAGGTTCCCCAACTCGACCGGATAGGTTTTGGCATTCCAATCTTTGTTGAAGTTCTCCTCTGTAGCAGGGTCGGTTCTGTCATTGGCAACAACCATCTTTGTTAGCAGAAACTTCCCTTTCTCAACTGATATCCTCCATATCTCGTCGCTATCGCTGTCCTTGATTTGCGGCTCAGGGTTTGTTGACATCGCTGAGGAAAGGTGCGAAAGAATTCTTCAAGTAACAAAAAGGACTCTGGGATAATGATCGAAAAACATTGTCAGATTGAGCATGTGGAGTGGTTGTATATATACATGCAATTGATAGGCGTGGGAGTAAGAGGGAATGGGATAAAGGAAATAACCGATATCAAAGAAGTTGAAAGGGAGTTGCCGTTAGTATCCACCGGCATTTCCAATGATATAACTCAATATGAACCGTCACAAAGGAGTAAATAAAGAAAGATTGATGATTGAAGAAGCACAGAAGAAGCCTAAAGCCCTTTCATAGCGTCTGTCAGAGCCGGGCCTGAACACTCATTGTGTGACCACCATTGTGCAAAGACCAACTACCGAGATAGAAACAAAGGTTGGGTATTTTTCCTTGGTCTTTCAAAGGAAACTGCCACCCTGGTATTTGCCGTGGGTTGATGGTGCGTTTGCTTTGTCTCAGAGAACGGATATCATGATTCATATTGTTGGTCTAGATTGTGACCTTTTCCAAGCTCATTCTGCATGTGTGCCTTTTGCTGATGAACACGTTTTCACGTCAACCCTGTGCGTGTCTCACTTACTAAAACCGTGTATTAGGGCAGAGACCTGTCAACTGATTCCTTTCTATAAATCAACTGACCCTGATCCATGTGACTGGTTAGTCAGCACACTGTCTTTTCTTTCCCTGAAACATGGCAGAATTTCATCTCTTTACCATCTGCTCTTCGGCATTGGACCACATCGCTTGGTCTATCTAAACATCTGTTGCTACCATCATTGATCTATAGCTCCGATTGTCATTTCCATCCTAGCACAGGGATATTTAACTCCTTTCTTTAAAGCACAATGCACCGGTTGAGGTTTAACAAAGCCATTCACAGTTTATTATCGAAAGAGACTTGAATAAATATGAACAGAATCAAAGCTAACTCCATCTCATGCACTCTTGTACCAGACTGTCTTTGTATTACAGTATCCAATCAGCCCATTTAATCCCCATTCACTCCCAATTCCGCTCAACTTATGCCCTCCAAACGGTACATGCGGGGCAACCTCAAAATGGGAGTTAATCCAGACACTCCCAGAGTTGAGCTGGTCTGCAATCCGGCTCGCACGACCCATATCTTTCGTCCAAACTGACGAGCCTAGCCCCGTGTCACTGTTGTTCGCTCGGGAAATAACATCGTCTTCGTCAGACCACTTGCATACCGGGATGATCGGGGCGAAGGCCTCCTCGACCACTACCCGTGAGGAATCAGGCGGGTTATCGATGATGCTGGGTGTGACAAAATAGCCGTCGGACTTAGTGATGGTTCCACCAAGAGCGGGGGTGAGGTTTTCCTTTGGAATAGATGCGAAAAGGTCTTTCGCCTTTTCGTACTGCATGTCATTCTGGACGGGACCGAAGAATGTGCCGGGCTCGGTACCTGGGCCAACCGGGAGGGTTTTGATAAATTCGACCAGCTTTGAGAGGAATTCATCGTAAATTTTGGAGTGTACGTAGAGACGTTTGATCATCATGCAAACTTGGCTGGAACAGAGGAAGGAGAGGATACCGATCTGAGTTTGTTAGTCTCGATCGAAATGATCTTTATGGGAATGAGGTAAGAGCTTACCTTGGGGATTATGCTATCGATGTCCACGTCATCACAAACGATCGCTGGGTCATTCCCACCCAGCTCCAGGGTGACCCGCTTCATGGTCTGCGCACAGGTGGCCATGACCTTCTGGCCTGTGGCTGTTGACCCCGTGAAACTGATTTTATCGATTCCAGGGTGCAAGGTCAACATAGGGCCAAGGTCGTCAGCTCCAGACAAACATTGTACGACACCAGGTGGGAAGAACCGAGTCGCCAACTCGGCGAGCTTCAGGGCTGTGTACGGGGTGAACGGCGAAGGCTTGACAATCACGACATTACCAGTATACAACGCTGGGACCACTTTGCCCACCGATAGAAGAACGGGGAAGTTCCAGGGAACAATTGCACCCGCTACACCGAGAGGTGTGTATCGTTGAACAATTTTGCGCTCGGGTGTGTCCTCAAGGACATTCTCGGGGAGTTCGAGCTTGGGGATTTCTTTGGCCCAAGTAGCTGCCATTCCAACCTCTACGGTGGACTGGCTAAGGGGCTTGCCTTGTTCTTGTGTTAGGAGACGAGCAAGGGCATCTTTGTTGGCCTCGATGGCATCGCCGTACGCTGATAAAGCGCTTCGGCGCTCTTCGAAAGAGGTCTTGGACCATTTTTTGAACGCGGCACGGGCTACCGTGACAGCGCGATCGAGATCGGCCTGGGTGGCAACTGGGACCGGGGGGTTGGGTTGTTTGTTTGCTGGGTTAATGCTGTGGCGTGTTTGGGCGGTCGACGTCAACTCATTGTTGATGACATTGGAGAATGTCTAGTTCCATTAGAGCAGGAAATGGAGAAGAGACTGGGGAGACATACAGTGAAGTCCAGAGTGGTGGCCATTATGAAAAGTTAATTTGACACCTCCCTGTGGGTGGATTATGCTTTCATCGAAATATACTGGGGCTTCTTCCAGGGGTCCAAGATATTCGAAAACCCTGGAAAAGAAGAGGGCTGGGTGACCCAGCATTTAATACCCCAGCAGTCTTACATCGTGCAGGAAATGACGCACATTCCTGACTTCGGCTTATACATTGGCTTTCCCCTCGTTGTAAGCATTCCAAATCCTGCTAAGTTGACTGACAATACCTGACCCATGAATGGCCAGAAGCATAGTCGATCCTCTCCATTGAGAGCGATCACAAGCACAGCCGTAATCAATACGAGTTCACAATTCTGGAAATGATCTACTATACCTATGCTAAAAGACAATAGTGCAGTAGAGAGTCGACCAGCAGATAAGCTACAAACGCGGAGACCCCGCATTAAACCCCAGATCCCCTCGGGAACCGAAATTTGAGGGATCATCGCGGAAACGAATCTCGGCATCGGCTGAGCGGGAGCGGGAGTGGAGGCCGGGAGATACCTTGTTCCTCTAGTCAGCTCCCGATCGGGACCTGTCCTAAAGTCCAGAGAATGAGTTGGCTGTTGAACGCCGCTTTGCTGCATTAAAGTTTACAGGCTTGGAGGCTATCGTGATATCATGACGCTCTGGACGCAGTACCATGGTAGAATCGCAGAGTTTAACCTCGCGGCATCTATCCACGGCAGCAGATCGTCTCTCTGCCATTATCTACATGATGTCGCAAATACCTATATTAGTACCTCCGCATCATGACACCCCGTTTATGTACATACATACATCTATAGAACTCCACACAAGGACATAACAATGACCACCACAACTGAAGCGCTCGTGCTGCACGAGATCAACGGTCCTCTAAGCCTTGAGAC
The DNA here is from genome assembly GCA_009193465.1 of Aspergillus avenaceus. Lineage (NCBI taxonomy): Eukaryota > Fungi > Ascomycota > Eurotiomycetes > Eurotiales > Aspergillaceae > Aspergillus > Aspergillus avenaceus. Next base: position 20,088 of record ML742083.1, on the reverse strand, counting down.
CATCGAACTAACACCCCTTCAACCAGATGAAGCCCTAGTCCAGATCCACGCCACAGGAATCTGCCATACCGATCTTTCCTGCATGAACGGCACATTACCATCTGCCGTTCCCCATGTACTAGGTCACGAAGGTACGACCACCATCCACATACATACATACAAATAAACTTTCCATAAAATCTCCCGACAAACACGAACTAATGCCGACCCAGGAGCCGGCACAGTCCTCTCGACTGGCCAATCAATCAAGAACATCCACAAAGGAGACAAAGTCCTCCTCAGTTACACATTCTGCACCCAATGCCAAGAATGCACAAGCGACCACCCCGCCTACTGCCAAGACTGGGCGACCCTAAACTTCGGCCAAAGACGACCAAACGGGACAATCAGTCTGCGCACAAGTGCCGGATCCGACCTCCACGGCAGTTTCTTCGGCCAGAGCTCCTTCTCCCGACTCGCCATCGTCAACCGCTCCAGTCTCGTAAAAGTCGCCCATGACGCACCACTGGCACTCCTCGCACCGCTCGGATGCGGCATCCAGACCGGCGTCGGCGCCATCCTGAACACGCTAAACGTGCAGCAGGGATCCAGCGTCGTAGTCTTCGGCGCCGGCGCGGTAGGAATGAGCGCAATCATGGCCGCAAAGATGCGGGGTGCAAGCGTGATCGTCGCAGTCGATCTTCTCGACAACCGGTTAGAACTGGCTACGAAACTAGGCGCCACACACACCTTCTTAGGCTCGGATCCGGAGCTTATCTCACGCGTCCAGTCGGCCTGCGGTCGCAACGGAGCCCAGTATTCCGTCGACTGTACTGGTGTTCCTGCCGTCGTGGAAACGGCCATCGCCTGTCTCGGCACCCGAGGCGTAGCCGCTACAGTCGGAGCCCCGACGCCAGGAAAGAAAGCTGCGATTGACATTTTCGCGCAGCTGGTCATGGGGAAGACCTACGTCGGGTGTTGTGAGGGCGATAGTGTTCCTTCAAAGGTATGTCTATATCTCTATTTTTATGTATCTTGCATCCATCAATTTGAAAAAATAAGAACTAATACATCGCAGATGATACCCTACCTAATGGACCAATACGCACAGGGAAACTTCCCTCTAGATGAAATGATCACATACTACCCTATCCGGGAATATGAAAAGGCAATCCACGAGACAAAAGACGGAAAGACACTGAAAGCGGTTCTTCTATGGGATTGAAATATTATATAGATTTTCTTTCTTTCTTCTTCTTTTTTTATGTGCAAGTCAGGTATACCATTCTAGCTAGTAATTGAATATACACTAAAATAAAGAACATGGAACATGGAACATATACTTCGGCAATGTAAATATCAATACCATCATTCAATCATTAATCATTCAGTCATCCGGTCATAAGCGATAGCTTGGCATCACATCTATGGGAGTCAGTAGATTTTAAACCTTAAAACAGGTAAGATAGATGAGAATAGAATGAAAAAACCCACAGCTCATAACAACATTTATAGGAACTCCAATCCATGCCATAACAATTCATCTCATCGTGAAATCCCAGTATTCTGGTCCATGAAACAGTCTGCACAATGAAACAATGCAAAGGAAAAGATGACATAAATAGAAAAAGAAATTCGTTAATATAGTTTAGTAAAATCAAGGAACAAGAAACAGAAAAACAATTATAAAAGAGAGAGATAGAGAAAGAAAAACGAATTTAGTGATCATGCAGTGAGTCAATGTCGTAATGTAAGTTTTGCTTTGTGATTTTCACCTTTTTTTGTTTTCTTTTCCTTTTGGGAATAAGAAAAAGAGAAAAAAAAAAAAAAAAAAAAAAAAAATCAACATCTCACAAACCACTTCCCCTTATTTCGCATTAGGAGATAAATATCAACTGATCCTCCGAACGTACGACACTCCGAAGTCTCCCTGGGAGCCTACCCGTGGAATGTTGTCGTGGAGGGCGCAGAGCTGCTGGTGAGGGATATAGTGCAGCGCGACACAGCTTTTGTAGTCAGCACACAGCTTGATGCAATCGGCCAAGGACGGCTTCGTGGCAGTGACGAAACCATCACTGCCGACGTAACGGAAGCAGTCGACCTTGTACGCGTGGCCGTGGTACTTGATTTCGAGGTCGTGAGCTGCGCGGCATTCGGGGACCTGTAGTTCATTGCCGTGGTGGTGTTCTATTGTGCTATGGGCATTGGCCTGATTCTTGACCGGTACCAAGGCGACCCAATTGCCCTTGGGGCGAAGGGTGGTGGGGCCGGTAGCGAGGTAGCACTGTTGGCCGCGGAGGGAGACACCTGTGCAAGGGGTGAACTTGGAGCACTGTAGCGCACAGTCAACCTCGTTCACGGCCTGCACCAGAGTCCACTGTCCAGAAGACTCGAGCCAAGCGTCGCACTGGTACTCGTAGCGTACGCCGCCGATCTCCTTGACGGCCCAGTCAACATAGGGGCACCCATATCCAGGCAGCGGCTCAACGCTAATGGCGCCGGACTGCTTGGAGGGACCTGACTTCCGGTCGGACAGACAGCAACGGCCCGCTGCAAACGTGGCAGTTATGCAGTTGGCATCAGCAGCGCATTGAGCAGCACATTCTTCGTACGATGTGGCCGAATTCTGCGGACAGGTTGCTGCATCCGCGAGTCGGGTGTCACAGTGGAGGAGAAACTCCATGCCTTTAATGACCTGGCGCGTCTTGTCGAGCCGCGAGCACTCACTATTCTGGAGCGTGGGCAAGGTGACGGGCTCGAGGACGATGCCGCCCGACATCTTCTCCATCGAGTCCAAGGACACAGCTAGGGTGCAAGTCTTCTTGTGGTGGGACAAGTACTTGCAGTCTGGGTCCTTAGAGCACTTCTCTGCGCACTCCTTCAGGGTTTCGGTGGTTGAGACGGAGATGATGATGGAAGGGCAGAAGGCGCTGTTGCAGTGGTAGATGTAGCTCTTGTCACCGAACCGCTGGATGGTCCCGTTAATGGCCGGGCAGCCGTACTGGTCGTTCACGCATGAGTTCGGCTTGGACGGACAGCCGTTGGGGCATTCGGGCGGATCACAGCACTGGTCAAGGATCTTACCGTCCGGTCCGACGGTAACTTCGGCGTAGTCACAGTCCATGCTCTTGCTGCCCAGATGGGGGACGGTGACCACGCCGCAATGCCCTTTGCACCGGTACGTGACGGCGCATTGGTTCGACTGCAGTTTAGGACGAGCGTGGTTCAGTCCGCATCGGGGGACCGCAGGAGGCTTCTTCAATTTTTCAGGTTTTCGACAAATGGGTCCTTGAGCGTCCGAGTTGGCCCGTACGCCAGTCAGGACAACGCTCAGCACGAGACACAAGGTCAAGTAAGAGAGATGCATTGCTGCGGGCATCCAACTCACGGTGGTGAAGGAGCTGATGGGAATTGAATTTGATGCTGGAGATAGCCTTTGTCACGGTCGGGGTTTATATGTGCTAAATTCCCGGATTCAAAGCCCTTTCCTGGCTTTTGATTTGTACACGATGGCTTATTTGCTGCAGTGCCCAAAATAAAAAGCATCCGACTTGAGGTGATCTGGCACACCGCCGAAATGCATTGAAAGGTTGCGTTGGCAGCCAGGCGTCCACATCTCATTGGTGATTCCATTGCTGTCACCGCCAACTTCAGCTTCACTTCATTGTCAATCGCATGATACATCAACAAAAAGATGTATTGCCTTTCAGAGAAGTCTCCGGAACCGTCGGGGAGATCTGTCATCCAGTAGAAAATAGGGAGTTGCCACAGCGGATCCCACATTAGATCTGAGGGTTGTTTCAATGCATTAGCGTCGCGTCACAGAACATGAAACTCAATCAAGTCGAGGTCCATCGATCTTGGTGGGCCCAGAGCTCGCAGCTTGGGGCGATAAATCACTATTTCCAGACGGCTTTTGGGAGGTGGCGAAAGAAAGGAAATAGGAGTAAAGGCGGTTGGAATATGCACGATTATGAGGGACTAAAAATAATATCAAAAAAAAAGTGATGAAATGAAATGAAAAGAAGAAAGATTCTGCAGGGATATATTTCTGTCGTAAATATTCGTAAATATAAACACTTATACACTTTGACTGATAACATGTACATATCGGTACAGTGCGCACCTATACTTCTATTTCGATGAAAGCCCAAAACGTATGTGCATCACGCAAGGTTCATCATCTTCCGTAGCGCTTTTAATGAGATCGGTTTGACCATGTAATCATCCATGCCGGCGGCCAGCGCCTGCTGTAAAGTCTCTGCCGCCCCCAGCCCGGTCACGGCCATGATGCGCGACGGATAAAGCCTCTGCTCTTTCTCATACCGTCTGATATGACTAGTCGATTCTATGCCATCCATGACTGGCATCGAGATATCTGCTGTTTGTCAGCCACGTTCACCAGGGGCATTGCATTTCGACATACCCATGAGAATGAAGTCATATCGCCGCGGGGAAGATTTGTATCTATTCAGGGCGATGAGGCCATCAGAAGCTGTGTCATAGCTGCAATTTAATTTGCGCATAAAGGTCGCCAAAATCTTTTCCCACCGATGTTAGTCCAAGAATGGGGGTTGGGCACCGGGTGAGGCGACTTACTTTCAAGTTGATGTCATTGTCATCCACGAGGAGGCAATGTATCTCGGAGAGAGACTGCGAAGAAGTGGAGAGAGGTGGAGCTATAGCTGCAGCGTCAGGAACTTTGGGACTGGCTGGCAATATAGGCTCTGACGGAGGTTGCTTTGACACCGCATGTTCAACCCCCAGGGAAGGAGGGTCGATTGGTCTTGAACAAAGTTCCTGCAACTTCTGGATCGCCTCGTGGAAGCCTTTCGGTCCAAACGGCGGGGAGACACGAATCACATTGGACGGCAATTTCTCAAGACGATGCGTCTTTCCGCTCAAAGTGATAAAGAATTTGAAGCCGGCTTTCTCACAAAGCTCGGGCGATAACTGACCGTCGATCATCGCATCTGCGAATTCTTTTTCATCAACAATAGCAATGTCACCGCGCGCACTCTCCATGCGCTGCGCGAGCGAAACACTCCAACCAGACTGTGCCAGCAAGATGGGCAGTAGTGAACTCCGGATGGCTAGTCGCCGTTTAGCTTCGACTGGCAGAATTCCTGTAGGTGACTCTCCGAGGTCAGGGTATCCGTCGAACCCGACCATACAGACCTTCAAGGAAGGACTCAATTCAGCATTTTGAGGTGGTTGATCCGTTGCAATACACTGTACAGGGATGTAAATGTCTACTTGCGTGCCAATCCCAACCTCACTCCGGACATTCACATGCCCATTCATAGAGCCAACCAACTGGCGCACTATGCTAAAACCCAGCCCTAATCCTTCCGACAGCGTATCCTCCTGTGCGAAAGGAGAAAAAAGGTTGTTCTTCAAGAACACTGGATCTATCCCTTTGCCTGTGTCTGTCACAGAGAGATGGGCAAAGACATGTCCTGCATCAGACTTAGTTACAGCCTTGGACAGTGAAACCTCCACGAAGCCGGAGGTAGTGAACTTGAGGGAATTGCCAATAAGTTTCATCACAATCCGTTTCCAGGCCCCTGGGAGAGATTGAATGTTCCACTCCTGCTGGTCCTGAATACGTATCACGACTGTTAATTCATCAGGGGGGTCCTCGTTCTTTGGCGTCGTCAGAAGATCTGCAAAAGGCACAGCGGTTTTAGGTGCCTGTTGGCCAGCATACTGCACCCTAGTAGCCTCCTCAATCAAATCAGCCAAGTCAAATGTTGTCATCAAATTAGCTCTATCACCAGGGCCCAACCCCTTTTCTGAAGCGCCCTCCAAGGTCAGATTGTTGATCTTGGCAAAGTCCAGCCTACATGATCGGGTTAGGAGAAAAGGTTTATGATGGCGAAAGTGGGAGTAGATTCACTCACAGATGATTCAACGTGTCAAAAAGGGTCAAACCACAGGTCTTGAGCATGTTTATCCAGTGCAGCTGAGTGGGCTGAAGCGGGGTCCCCTCAAGCACCTCGGTGCTGGCTAATATTCCATGTAACGGTGAGCGGAGCTCATGACTAACGGAAGAGATAAACTGAGATTTCGCCTGCTGCGTTGTGGACCAATCGATTCGAGCCAGTTCTGAGATAATTGAATCCCCCAGCACACGTAAATAGGGTAGATCGTAGATGCCCAACCCTCGTTGGCTCCTTCGAGCCCACACCAGGGTTCCGGCAACCCACCGAGATTGCCTCCAACACCACAGTGGCGACCAAAGAACGCTATACGCGTCCGGTAGGCACTCCTGGAGCTGCCGCAAAATGTCACGCAAGGGGAAGTCTACGTCATGGCCGTCACTTTGTTCTGCTAGGTCGTCCGAATTACGCTGGCAATCATCCGCCCATTCACGGAGGTTGAAAAACTGGCCCTGCGGGAAAGCGACAGTTAATTGATTTAAAAGTCTCTCGGGGATCGTGGTGAGACCAGAGCCCCATGAGGCCGATGTCGAGTTAGCCCCGCCTAGTACCTCACAAGGCTTCTCTGCAGCTTTCGATAGCGACCCAACACCCGGTAGGCCACCTGAGCTGCGAACAGGGTCGGCAAGAAATTCTGGGTTAGCTGAGGCAGGTAATGGTTCCCAGTTTCCAGCTTCACCCTCCGAGGATACACTATTTTCCAAGTCAGTGGCAAGTTCGAAAATGTCAAAGGGGATCTATCAAAAGTTGAACCGTACACGCCCGAATTACATCGACTTGCGTCAAGGAAAAGCACCCCATCCAAGTCGAGGGAGTCCCGCAGGGAAACACTAGCCCGAGCGAAGACTTCGGTGATCTGGTTGGACTTTCCAACCGTACTCCGCACTGCCACTGTAGGCAGATCCCTACGATCAGGGACAGCTTCCCGAGGGCTCAATATCTCTTCTGTCAAGCCCGGCGTCACGGAATGTGCTTGACTATAGAGGAAGCTAGACGTCTTTGTTTGCTCCGAGCACGCTAGGCCGGAAAACAAGGAAGAAATTTCCACCTCCGACGGAGTTGACACAGTGGTGGAACCCTCCGCATTTCCGCAAGCAGTCGATCCTGGGGTAGCGAAGGCTGGCGAGGACCATGCATGAGACTTCATGTTCATGAAAGTTGGTGGTCGACTGACACGATGCGGTAAATCGACCGGGTCAAATTCCCCATGGTCCTTGACGAAATTGGTCAAGCCGTTGATCAACTTCTCAGCACGGGAGTGATCGATCGAGATGCGGACTTTGTCGAGATGCAATGCGACGGCGTCAGCAATATCCTTCAGATTCGCCACCTCGTCTTCCCCGAAATGATCCCTTGGTTTGTTGTCGACGACACAAAACGATCCAAGCACAACCCCCGACGGGCTATACAGAGGTACCTCGGCATAGAAGCGAAAGTACGGCCACCCGACTACATAGGGGCGATCTTTGAAGAAGTCTTCCTGCGTGAAATCGTGAACAATGAACCGAGACCTGGTGGCAATCATATTAGGCGTTTCGATTGCGTTGGACATATCCTGGCCGGTAAAGAGAGCAATTGTATGCGGGCAAACCCCCCAGGCAAGGTCAATGGTCCGGACACCGAGAAAGATAGCATCGTCGGGACGATGCTGGTCCCTATCGCGCAAAGAGATGGAACTGGTAGCCTCGGCGATAATGTGTTGGTTACCATCATCGATGATGGAGATAAAAGCTCTGTTACATCCAAATCGCAAGACGGCCAATTGACTCAACGCGGTGAGAGTAATGTCCGATGAGAGACGAGGCGAATCATCCTCCTCTTGCTGCTGTTCTTCGTGTTCATTGAGCGTGGGAATGCGATCGAGGGTACAATAATATCTATATATTTTCCCCGACAACGGCAATGATCAGCGCAAATGGACTCGATGCAATGAGATATCATGCATGATCTTCAAATCACATCACGATCAAAAGAAAATATATTGACTTACTTAGATAATTCCCTGATCCTTTCACGTTCGGCATCTGTGGGGGGAGGCCGCGGAAAGGAAGCTGCCATCCTCACATATCTCCAATTGTGGAGGGAAACAGTCACTAGTTCAATTGTCTAAAAGTTTCTTTAAAAAGAAAGAAACCAGCGAGAAAGAAATAAAAAAGGAAAGGGAAAAAAGGACGGTATTCGGAGTATAGGAAAGAATAACTACGGTGGGGGCAATTCTAGGCTCTGAGTGTCAATGGTTCCAAAATCAGTAGAAATGGATCCACTTGAGAAGGAGATGAGCGAACAAACGTAAGCCTTTTTCTAGTTCAATCCATGGAAAAGAAGATCAGGGAAAACGTGCCCGGCTTGAGATGCCGTCCAATCGTAGCCTTTCATTCATTTCCCCACGTAATCCTTCGGTATTTTCATTTCTGATGTTTTATCGAAATTTTTTTCATGTTTTCAAATAATTAAATAATTCAAGGTTGTCATGAATTCAATACTACTATATATTCCTGGGTAATAGCGCTATTCAATATGGACATCCACGTCATAGAAATGTATTAAACAGAAGGGGAAATGATGAAAGAAAAAAAGAAAGGAAAGAAAGAAGAAAGAAGAAAGAAGAAAGACAATAGGATATAGGTCAGTAGAATAAAAAGAAAAAATAAAAAAGATAGTCAAGATAAAAAAAAAAATAAATAAATAAAAGAAAATAAAAGAATGCATGGATTGTCACCAACCCTTATTATTCTCACGCTCGTGCATTTTCAAGCAGCAACTGGGTCGCTTCGGTCCACCCAGATGCATCCACCATCTCCAGAACCGTTTTTCCCGAATCATCTTGCTTTTGGAGATCCACACCACCTCCATTTTCAATGAGGAGGCGAAGAAGCTGAAGATCTCGGTTCTCGATCGCCTGCATCACCGCATTCCAATCTCGATATGTCTGATTCGGATCCGCCCCCTTCTCTAGCAGCAGTTCAATCATCGCAAAGTTCCCATCGAGACATCGACGCACCGCCTTCACAATTGGCAAATGTTCACCGGGGGCATTGGGATCCGCCGCAGCTTCGTTAAGTAGGAAACGAACAATGTCCTCATGCCCTTCTCTCAGGGCGGTAGTCAGCGGTGAAAAGACTCCCCCGTTCTTATACTCGACACTGGCCCCTGCGGCTAACAGCAACTTGAGGCTCTCCAATTGATTCGCAGAGACGGCCATCTCCATAACTCCTTTATGCGCCGACAGGTCTGTCACCGCTGGCAGAAGCTCCTGCAGAAGTGAGGGGGACCGGACAGCCATGCACACAGGCCAATCCTGACCGCGCTGGTTGGGGTCGGCTCCATGTGCCAGGAGAAGAGTCAACAGGTCAGCCCGGTTCTCTCGGATCGCAGTCGTGAGTGCGGTATGTCCCTGAGCGTTGCGGTCATTCGGGTTCGCGCCTCCATGCTCCAACAGCCATTGAGCAGCCTCGACGTTGTTCATTTGCACCGCCATCTCCACAATCCCTGGAGGCTGGTGCAGGTCCGCACCGGCATCAACCAGATCGCGCAAGAGGTGTGTCCGAAAGTGCGTAACGCATTTCCATGCCGGATATTCGGAGGCCATAACATTTGGACTGGCACCGTGGGCGAGGAGAAGGCAGAAGATGTCGACACGGTCATCTCGAATGGAGGAGCAGAGCGGCGTATAGATGCCATCCTTTTTAGAGTTGGGATCAACGCCGTGTTGAAGAAGGATCCGTACGGAGTCAATGCTATTAATACTCGTGGCCTGTTCCATGATCCCCGGAGTTTTGCGCACATCCGCACCACGGGCCAGCAGAATGCGCAAACAGGCCGGTCGGTAGATTCCGGACCACAGCACATGCTCCGGTCCAGGGAGATTTGGATTTGCGCCGTGATCCAGAAGGGTAGTTACAACTGTTGCTTGATCAGCCTGTACAGCTTCAAGCAAAGCAGTCTTTCCTTCTTTGCTTTTCCGGTTAGGGTCCGCGCCAGCATCTAATAAGACGTCGATGAGCCTCTGGGGAGCTTTCTTTCGAATAGCCTCAATCAGAATCGTGGCGCCACTCCTTGCCTGGTGGTTAGGATCTCCACCGTTCGCCAGCAAAAGATGGACGAGTCCTATTTTGAGAGTTGCGGTGGACAACACAAGCGGAGAGTCCATCTCCGAATCCGCCTCCACGAAGTTTGGATTCGCACCATATTTCAATAACAAGCTCGCTCCATCCACAAATCTCCCCTCCACGGCCGACAACAGAGGTGTCTTCCCTTCCTTCGTAGGGGCATCAGGACTAGCCCCAAACATCAGAAGAAGTCGTATACCCTCAAGATCACGGTGGACGACGGCTTCATTCAACGGATGCGTGTTGAACCCTACATCGGGAGACACACCACTATCCAGGAGTTGCTCCATTAATTGATGATTCCTTGCTCGGACCGCTGATAGCAAGGCACTTTTCAGGTGTCCCACATTTGCAGCGCTTGTGTGGCTTGGCGTTCGACGAGGGATCCTGTGCAGGTCTTGCTTTCCCGGAGCACCCTTACTCAGCTCTTCAAACGCGACTTCTGGACTCATTTTCTCAGACCCGTGTATTGAGGGGCCGGGGTAACCTAAACTATCCTCCACATCACCGACTGTCTTGCTGCTCCCATCGCGTGATAAGGTTTGGGTTCTTTCCGGTTGGGATTTATCGGACAAGGATAAGGACGGTAGAGATATTGTAGATGATAGGTTATCCGGCATCATGTCAACTGGTGCCTTGATCGTGTGGTCTTTGGCTATCTCATCGTTGTGGGGTAACGGCTCCTTCGGTGGTACAGCGGGCAGAGGGTTCGAGGGAGGTTTGCTAACGGGGGATGTTTTCACGGTTGGGGATGGCTGCTTCATCTCGGATATGCCGCGTTCGAGGGACTTCGTCTTGTTGATCCCCGTCACCGACCTTCCTTTTGCCATCCGGTCCAGGGCTGCGGCGAGTCCGGCATACCCGACTCCGACCGAGTCCTCCGGTCTAGCATCACCGAGGGACCAGTGGAATGCCAGTAAGCTGATTTGTAAAGCCTCCAGGATTTTATTTAACGACTCGCGGATCCTGCTGAGTTCATGACTGGGGCGGTGCCACCCCCTTTGTATCTTGCCCAGGGTTCCCCGATGCTCGTACTGCATCAACTTGGTCACAACTCGATCGAGTTGCTGGAAGTCTCGGTAGACAGCCGTGAACTTCTTTTCCACTTCCTGCACAATGATACGGGGGGGCGTTCGATTGGTTGCAACGGAGTCGCTGAGACCAGCATCGATAGTCCATAGGGCGCGACACGTCTCGAGGAAAATCTTTGCAAGGTCTCCAAACCCTTCGGGGATGTCATGGACGGTGCTCAGGTAGTCTAGCATGCGCACAGCAATGCGATTGCCCAGCTGAGTGGCCTGCGCAGAAATGGCAGAAACGGCATCCTCCGGAGTAGGAGCCATGACATGACACAGAGCTGGAAACTCGTATCGTATCAAGTCTTACTTGGCTGGTTTGTTTTTTTTTTTTTTTTCTTCTTCTCCCGTGCAGAGATTTTGTTGTCGGCTACTTATTTTCTGACGGACACGGCACGACGGGAGTTCATGGTTTAAGGAGTCAGTCAGGGACGCTTTCGACCAGTCTGAGCATACAATGCGAGCCAGACCCATCTGTGCCAGCCACTCTTGTTCAAACATGATTGGTGTTGGTGTGTTTAGTGTACATGATATACATTTCCAATGGCTAGGTTGGGTAAGTGGACTACGAAACCTGTTGCCTTCCAGTGGAAACTTTCATCTTAGTCCATGAATCCTTCGGCGTCTAGAGCCGACCAAGATTTGGAATGGCGGACAATTGGCTGAACCTTAAAGCTGTTAGTGGTTCACGAACTTTGATTTGCCAGGAATGTTGGTGAAACTGTTTCAAACCTTGCCCGGGGCGTAATCTTATTTCTTCGGCTGCCTTTCCGTTGCATATCTAATGGCTTGTTGAGGTTACTTTTGCGTTGTCAGCACGTTCATTCATTCAATGAAAATGTAACTCAATTCAAGGTTTATGAAAGGGCCAATTTCAACCCAACCCCATTTTCCTTGCCATCTCCCTTCTTGTTTTCTAGATATTCTTAGTCACTGAGGCGTAAATTGCCTCGCCCATCTGTATCTCGAACCCCTCTCATCGTCACGCTAATGGGAGGGGGGGGGAATCTTCGGATAAACGATGGCTGTTAAATTCTTCCCTGGTTGAACCCTCCATTAGCGTCAGATTTGCCCAATTGAACTTTCCCTTTTTCATTTTATTTTTTAAGAAAAAAAATTCTTCGAAGATAAAGAAACTTTGACCAACTAGGGTTAGAATTAACTTGGCTGTTATCGAATGTACGACGATCAGACGAAAATGTCGATATAAACGGAAGGATGGGGACCTGAAGGATTGAATGATTTGAGAAAAAGACAAAAAAGGCTGGCAATAAAATCAAATAATTACATAACTGTACTTGTGTTTTTTTCTTTTTGTTTGTTACGTTTTGTCTTTTCTTTTTGTTACTCCTTTGTTTTCTTGCCCTAGCTAGATAGTCTAATAATGTATATTTTTAACTCTTCCAAATCCCTGAATATTTTGTTATGGACCCCTTGATGAAATGAATATCACATCGAATAGAAGGACAATTAAAATTACCCAGGAGCACTCGATCTCATTATTTAGATTATTCAGGCTCCAATGAATCAGCATTTCCTTTTATGAGGGTTATATCTCATCCTATTATTACTACCAGCGGAATGAAAGTTCCTTTGAAAACGCACCGTGCGCAAGGTCTGTACCACTACATATCCCCGCGTCTGTGCACAATTCTCCATAAGGCAATGATGCCTTTGTCGGCCAAACTTTGAGATAGGATTTATTTGCCCGTCTCTTCCCCCCTTTCAAGTTTATCATCTCATTGCAATCTCACAAGCACAAGTCATAAATCTTTATACATCTCTTTCCTGTATATTTTCATAGAAATCGAATAAATCAATGAGCATAAAAAAAAAAGAAGAAACAAGTCGAGAGTTCCGCCATGATGCAATCATCTCTGAAAAGAGAGAGAGAGAAAAAAAAAAAAAAAAAAAAAAAAAAA